>BPTQ01000008.1:83139213-83251359 GCA_019973895.1 Chrysanthemum seticuspe | reverse complement strand
CTTTGTGCACGAATGAAACTTTGTAATTAATTATTAACACCATAAGTCTAACTCTTTCAGGTTTTCCAGTCAGCGCTCCAATTCCGGCGCTTATTCTTTAACTGGCGACTCGAACTCTCAATGTTCCTCTTGCGTTTTCGGAAACTTAAAGTCTTTTTGTTTCTTAGTCTTAATCTTTAACCAATAGCTTTAAACCAAAGATTTCTTGTTCTTAACGTTTAGTTCATATTGTGTGAACTACACTTAGACTTTGTTTTTCTGAAATTCAAAGGCTTTTGCGTTCTCCTTGTAACTCTCAAGCTCAGCGGTCAATTTCTTATTCGCGGCCTTAACCTCGCGACTGACCTTTTGGACTTTCTCAATCTGAATACCACAATTATTAATTAATGTTTCAAAGTAAGCACGTGTTTCCTCATCATTAGCACCATTCTGTGCACCTTGACCTCCATTAGGATCCATATATGGAGTTTTAGAGTTAACATTACTATTAACTTGCTCCCCCACATATGTGTCATAATAAGGTTCGGGAGACACAGAATGTGGCTTCTCATGAGTAAACTGATTAGCAACATTACTATAATTTGGTACCTCATTGAGTGGATATGTGTCGTAGACAGGAGTTGTATCAAAAGTACCACTTGATGTTGTGTCCTGCTGGTTGACTGTGTGACTGGAGGTTGCATTATCGTTTGCTTTATCTGCCCATTCTGGATGCCTAAATGCGAATTCTTCAGCAGTCAACTCTATTCCCGACTCTTCTTTTTCTGCTAGCAAAGCCATGTACTTGAGCTTTGCAGACGATATCCTTGGTTTGACACTGCATGCTGAATATCCTGAATCATGGCTTTGAGGTTCGGAAGTAGCATTATGAACAGAAGTCATAAAGCAGTTATTCCCATTATGATATCCCATATTCTGATTCACAATCTGACCCCCTTGATGTCCAACATACTGCTCTGCATATTGCATTTGATTCCCCATTTGTATACCCGTAGCAAATCCTTGCTGATTCCCGATAACATCTCCCATGTGTCCTTCTTGACTCATATGAATACTTGGTTGAGAAAACTGCGTATTGTACGATGAAATCCATGGGTTGTTGTTATTTGGTGTAGTGGGACTAATGTTTACTTCATTGAAGAATCCTCTTAAGAAAGCAGTTTTGAGACGATCTGTCAGAGTTGCCATTGATGAAGGTATGTTCTGATAAAGTTGATGTAGGATCGATTCAACGATAAAGGAGTTGTGGTTGATGAAGATTAAGCTTGGTTTAGGTTTTTCTGAAAGTCATACTCGTAAACTCGGTTCTTAAAAATTTTCGCCCAAAATATGAAATTCACTATAAAAATCAATTCTAAGGTCGTATGAAAAATTTGAGTTATGACAATTTTGACGCCAAATTTGACCCGAAAAATTTGAATTTAGGCCCAAAAATTTGAATTTTTGACCAAAATTTTCACAGTTAAACCAAAATTTGAATCTCGCGTAAAAACTGAACGTTTAGTCTCCTCGAAAAATTAAATTTTACTCAAGTTTTCCCGCCAAAAAACCTTATGAGTAGAAAGAGAGCTTAGGCGTAGAAACAGGAGTTACGAGTAGACGAGGCTTATGCGTAGGATCTTAGGCGTAGGAAGCTTATGCGTAGGATCTTAGGCGTAGGAAGCTTATGCGTAGAAACCTTAAGCGTAGGAACCTTAAGCGTAGGAATCCTTATGCGTAGAAACCTTATGCGTAACCTTAAGCTTATGCGTAGACAAAAAGTTACTCGTAAACCTTACGCGTAATTTTGAAGTTATGCGTAGAGTTACTCGTAAGCTTTTAGCTTATGCGTAAACTATGGTTAAGAACCAAAAATCCTTTACACTGTCACAGCGTAAGAGATATCCACAAGTCGAAGTGTTCCACACACTTATCCAAGTGAGGGAAGCACTGAGTAACAGTTATAGCACGAAGATTCTTCACCAAAAAGTTACGAGTAGAAAACTTATGAGTAGTTGACTTTCTTACGAGTAGAACTAGGGTTTTGACTTCTACTCGTAAAAAATTTCCAACGATTCAAACAATTTCGCTTGCACAGATATCCTTAAAAACACTCAAATAACACGAAAATGTGAACCTTTTTCACCCAAAGTGCTTAGAAAAGTTACGAGTAGAAAACTAGGGTTTTGACTTTTTGACTTCTAGTCGTAAGAAATTTCCAACGATTCAAATGATTTCTTTTGCACAGAAAGCCTTAAAAACACTCGAATAACCCAAAAATGGTGACCTTTTTCACCCAAAGTGGCTAGAAAAGTTACGAGTAGAAATGACCAATAACCAAATACGAGTTCAAAAGTGAAGAAAAACACGTAAAGCTTCTAACTTTTTACAAAAAACTGAAACTTTAGCACCAAATAAACCTTAAACCACAAGAATCTTGAATTTTTAAGTGCAAAAATTAAAGCTTTATGCGTATCAAAGATGTAAAACGTGAGCCTTTATGCGTAACCCTTCAAAACAAACACAAACACTCCTAAACCATTGTTAGGCGATTGATACCAATTGTAAAGCCCCTTTTATCACAAATACCTTATCACTTTACCAAGCAAACCCAACACAAATACCACGTTATTCAAACAGTAGGCGTAGAATAGAAAGATAAAGTAAAGAACTTGGTGACTTGATGTATAAATTCGTATGTGTATGTTTAGAGAGGTAGAGAGAAGAAAGATGAAACAATAAGATGTTATATTGCTTCAAAGGAAAACACACACACACACACACTCAAGCACACCCCTCAAATGACATACTTGAGGGGTATTTATAGTAAGAGAGGATGATGCCCTAAGGCTTGGCCATGGGCCTTGAGATGGACTTGGATTGGGCTTGGGTTACACGAACTAGACAAGGCTAGCTTAACTTAACTAATGCCCAATTAGCTTAGCCCAATCCACGAGCCCGTTGACTATTCTATCACGATATCTAACACACATTACAAAGTTCCTAATCGTGAATGACCATCACTTCTAATAAAAATAATCAAGGCTAACAGTTTGGCTTGTGAACAAGGCAAGAGCAAGAGATCTAACTTTCCCTCAAAACCAGAACCAAGTTCTCAACATGTTCTTCACTTGCTTCATATGGATTTATGTGGTCCCATGCGTGTACAAAGTGTGAATGGCAAACGCTACATTCTGGTTATTGTTGATGATTATTCACGATGGACTTGGGTCTATTTTCTTCGATCTAAAGATCAAGCTCCAACAATCATTATCACCTTTCTCACAAAGATTCAGGTTCAACTCAAAAACACCGTTCGAATTGTAAGAACAGACAATGGAACTGAATTCAAGAATCAAACACTTCGTTCTTACTTTGAGAAAGTTGGAATCATACATTAGACCTCGATTGCTCGTACTCCTGAACAAAATGGTGTTGTTGAAAGACAAAACTGAACGTTAGTGGAGGCTGCTCGCACAATGTTGATTTTTTCACAATTACCGGATTTCTTGTGGGCTGAAGCTGTCTCAACCGCATGTTTTACTCAAAATCGTTCCATCTTTCATACGCGCCATAATAAAACTCCATATGAGATTGTTCACAACCGCAAACCAGATATCAGATATTTTCATGTATTCGGTGCACTGTGTTATCCGAAAAATGATCGTGATGATATTGGTAAACGTCAGCCGAAAGCTGACATTGGAGTGTTCATTGGTTACTGTGAAAATTCGAAAGGATTTAGAATTTGGAATCGTCGAACTCGACAAATGATGGAAACCGTTCATGTCAACTTTGATGAGCTTACAGATATGGCTTCTGAGCAAAACCGCTTAGGACCCGCATCCAACCGTCTAAATTTTCCCTCTTCATCAGTTGTTCCACCCATGGAATTCACTCGTCAACAATTGGAAACTTTGTTTGCTCCTCTGTTTGATGAGATTCCCGAAAGTAGTGCTCCAGATGTATCGACTGTTTCCGCTACACACCCTGATCATAATCCAATACCCGATACATCTGCTCCAACAACAACAACCGTTGCACCAGATGCACCGCTGAATGATTCTCAATCAACAGAAGACCACATTGCATCCAACACTGACACAGCTGATGAAACACAAAATCAAGAAGTACCCGCACCCGCAGATTATGACGGAAATGCTTTCTTCAATCCATTTGCTCCGACTCCAACCATTCCAGACATTGGCGAGTCGTCTTCACGCAATTTGGAACCGTCTAATATGCATGTAACATTCAATCATCACCCTTCGACATATAAATGTACTAAGGATCATCCCTTAGTAAATGTGATTGGCAACCCTTCTAACCCAGCTATGACAAGACAACGTCTTCACACCGATGCTGAAACTTGCGTTTATGCTCTTACCGTTTGTCAAGAAGAACCACGAAACATTAAAGAATCTATGACATATGACAATTGGATTGAATCGATGCAAGAAGAGTTGAATCAGTTCAAGCGTCTTGAAGTCTGGGAACTTGTTCCAAGACCAGATGGGATTTATGTCATTGGACTCAAATGGATCTGGAAAAACAAACTGGATGCTGAAGGCAATGTTATTCGCAACAAATCTCGTCTTGTGGCTAAAGGGTATTCTCAAGAAGAAGGAATTGATTATGAAGAATCGTTTGCACCAGTAGCTAGGCTTGAAGCTGTACGGATATTTCTGGCATATGCTGCACATAAGAATATCACGGTTTATCAAATGGATGTGAAAACGGCGTTTCTGAATGGTCAACTCCGTGAAAAAGTTTATGTGGGTCAACCGGACGGGTTCGTGGATTCAGAACATCCTAACTACGTGTACAAGCTCAAAAAGGCTCTTTATGGTCTTAAACAAGCCCCACGGGCATGGTATGACAAACTGTCAAAATTTCTTCTCGCTAATCAGTTTACCAAAGGAACTGTCGATCCAACATTTCTCATTCAAAGTCACGGGGAATATATTTTAATTGTTCAAATTTATGTTGATGATATCATTTTTGGTTCAACACATAAAAAGTATTCAAATGCTTTTGCAAAATTAATGAAACAAAATTTTGAAATGTCCATGATGGGTGAACTAAAGTTCTTCTTAGGACTTCAGGTTCATCAATCTCCCCATGGCATATTTTTAAATCAGTCCAAATATGCTCTTGAAATCTTAAAGAAACATGGAATGACCAGTTGTGATACTTATAACACACCTATGTCTGCGACGTCACCAAAGCTGGACGCTGATTTACATGGGAAAGTGATTGACCCTACAAAATACCAAAGTATTATTGGGTCTCTCATGTATCTAACAGCCAGCAGACCTGACATTGTTTTTGCTGTATATCTTGGCTCTCGTTATCAGTCAAGACCAACTGAAAGACACCTCAATGAGGCTAAAAGAATCCTTCGCTACGTAAAGGGAACCATTCACTTGGGAATCTAGTATCCGAAGGATTCTGGTTTTGCACTACTCGCTTTTTCAGATGCTGATCACGCAGGGTGTTTAGATACACGCAAAAGTACATCTGGTGGTGTTCAGTTTCTCGGAGATAAACATGTGTCTTGGCAGTCAAAGAAACAAGACTGCACATCTATGTCATCAACAGAAGCAGAATACGTTGCCATGTTAGCATGCTGTGCTCAGATAATTTGGATGAGATCACAACTGATGGACTACGGCTTTGTATTCGACAAGATTCCAATGTACTGTGACTCAAAGAGTGCCATTGCCATCTCCTGCAACACGGTTCAACATTCTAAGTCCAAACATATCGCTCTCCGATATCATTTCATTAAAGAGCATGTCGAAAAGGGTACAATTGAATTATACTTTGTGGGTACTCAATACCAATTGGCGGATTTGTTCACCAAAGCCTTGCCACCCGCGAGGTTTACTGAGCTTGTCCATCAAATTGGTATGTGGTATTTGACTCCAGAAGATCTGAAAAATTTACTCAAACGTTCTTAAAACGTCAAACACCAAAATATCTTTCTTTGTAAATACATATTTCAAAATCAAAATACAAAAATATAAAATCTTAAAAAAAAAAAAAAAAAAAAAATCCTCAAAATCTTTTTCATTAATCTCATTTTGGACCTTAAATGTTTCGCTTTCTAACTCAAAGGGCTAAAGTTGTCAAGCCAAAATGTCTAGTATAAAAAGAATGATTAAATTGAATGATTTGCAAGTTCAGGGACTTATTGTGTCAAAAGGTTGAATTACTACCTATGATAATACTTTATCATTCACTTTGTTAAAATGCACAATCTTTTCCAAAAACACATCTAAACTGCTACTGCTGCTGTCTCTTTGTCCGATCCAAAATTCTTTCCCAGCCAAAGTTTATTTTATTTTTTATCTTTCACAAATAAATCGCTCGTTATTATCTTGTTATCCATTGTATTCATGTCACGGTCTTTTACCTGTTCCAATTGATTAATTTCTGTTTAGGGTTCATCAAAGGGTTTTTTTTTCAATTGATGTTGTTTTTGTGTAATTCATGTTAAAACGGTCAATTGATGCAAGATTATGAGTGATTGTGTGTGGTTATCTGATATGTCCATATGAGTATGTGAATCCGCGATTTCGAGAATCTGTGAATTTATGCATATGTGAATCTGTGATTGTTAAAAGGCTTGTTGGAATTAATAGGATTAATCCACAGATGTGTGTTGCGTTCTGCAGTTTAATAATTTTCTGGGTTTTTTGAATGTTAGCGAGTTGGGATTTGTTGAATTTGAATTTTGAGAGTTAAGATTGATTGTTATTGCGAGTTTGCAATTTTTTGTGAGTTAGGAAAGTAATAATCACAAGTTTGCGAGTTTCTCAATTTTCTGAATTATTTTTTTGTAAGGTTGAACTTTTGTGAGTTTGAAATAATTTACCAAGTGTTTCTGCACGTTAGCAGGTTTTCTAAAATGATTTTTTGGCGAGTTTGCAGATTATATGGTTTTGTGAGTTAGAAATTTTATATTTCAAAGTTTTTTGCGAGTTTGCAAGTTTGAATTGTTGCGAGTTTGCTTATGAATGTCTGGCGAGTTTGCCATGTTTATGAATTCTTGCGAGTTTGTAAATCTTAATGAAGTCTTGCGAGTTAAAAAAAAATTCCATGAGAGCGAGTTTCAATTTTTCTGTGAGTTTACAATTATTGTGAGTTTGCAAATCTGTGAGTTAGAAAGATTTTCTTGCGAGTTTGAAAATCTGTAAGTTTGAGACTTATATTCTTCAAGTTTCTGTGAGTTTGATTATAATCTTGTGAGTTTGTTTTATTAATATTGGCGAGATAGGTTTGTGAGTTTGGTTATGATATTGTGAGTTTGCTTAAAACCTTGTAAGTTAGCAAAGTAAATGAAAAATTTTGTGAGGTACGAAAAAAAAATTATTAAAAAATAATAATAATAATAAAAAAAAAAAAAAAAAAAAAAAAAGGTCACAAGTTAGAAATTTTTTTGTGAGTTTCAAAATATTTTTGTGACTTACGAATTTTTTTTTGTGAGTTACAATAAATTTTTCTGTGACGTTGAAATTTTCAAATAACATTCATTGATTCTGTTTTTTCAGTTAAACCTTGAGCTCGAATTTCCACATGCATTTTCACAATAACAGTTAATAATATGGTTACAATTCGGCTCAAGAAGGCTATCTCTCAAATATGTTTCCGTATTTGAGGGGGAGTACTTTTGTTCAACAAAAACAAAATCTTATTCCACGAAAGGACCCTGTGGTACGCTTCAGTGCCTCAATCCTAATTAAAGGAGCGAAAGCTTCTTAACTGTTTTGCAACACAAAATCTTTGTTCAAAATCAAATGTTCTTGAAATCTGTTTCTTCCCAAAAGAATTTCAAACGCCTCAAAAAGCATATTTTAATCACCATGTTTTTCAAAAACAACATACATATTCTATTTTTGAGGGGGAGAAATGTGATTAAAATTGTTGATCAGGAAGTTATGGAATCTCATCACGTGCTCGACTCAGATAACACCAATGAATTGATGATCTTTGAATATCAGTAATCGAAAAGATTTGTCTTCCAAGACTTATCTTAGTAGAATGTACCAATTCGAGACACTCTTGATTGACATGAACTTTGACGGGTCTAACCTCCTTTTCAAGGAGAGTTTACATCTTCAAGGTAGTTATTAGAGCTAGTTGTCACCTAAAAGCTGATAATGGAACTCTTTAACTATACAACGTAACCGTGTCTCGCGGGGAAATGTCTATCAAGAGTCGATCAATTCAAAAGTGCGAGCTCTTCCCTCTCTGTGCAGATTTCATTCAAAACTCATAAGCACATGTGGAGGGGGAGTATTTCTAAAAAACCAAAAAACTCTCAAGGAGTTAGCAAAACATGTTTTTCATCATAAACATCTTGAGAGATTTTCAAGAAAAGATTTTGTGGCAACATAGGATAGTCATGGATTTAAAAGGTGACTAAGTTTAGGAATAAACGTCCTATGATCCGCCAGAGCCGGAGGGATCTACCCAAGGACACTACAAATATTTAGTATTTAGAAGTCCTTAGGTATGATTGAAAAAAGGAGAAAATGAGAATCGGAGAAAGAAGGAGTTGAAGAATTAAAAAGAAAAGTTAAAGAAAAGGGTGAAAAGAAACAGCCCTCCAAAATTATTCAACTTAGGGCAGACACCGGGTTCAATTCATAGGCTACTGGTTGTCACAAGATGACATCGGTATTGAAGACAAAGTCGTCATGGACCCAGTGACGCAATGCACTAAACCTTCTAAGCCACTCAAGTTCTCTCAAAAGAGCTTGTTTCATTCTCACAGGGAACCCTACGTAATATATCGACTCTCTCTTAGAGATTGTTGGTATTGAAGAAGGAGACCCTCTCCCTAGTCTCCGCTTAAGAAAATCAAAACGCACTAATTGAGTCTAGAGCCATGAGATTCATCAAAAGATCTCTTAGGAACACCTAATATTTCATCACTTGTTTGTTCAAACAATAAGGACACAAGTGACATATTCCAGAGTCCTACGCAGATCTTAGCAATCTGCCAGAACATTTATGAGGGGATTCACAATTGTGATCCTCAGTGATTGAATGGAAACTCCTGCCAGGGTCAACATCAAACAGCCTTGACAGCAGGTCACTTCGGTAACTCCTTGTGGGTTACGCTTAGTGTGTCTCAAACGGTCTACAGTCGTGGGGTGATGCTTTGGTATACCTCAGCGACTCATCTGAACTGTAGGTGTACTTCGGTACATCGTGTTATCTCACTTGTGGGACTCCAGTTCAGGAACAACCTTTGTAAGAATTAGAGTTATGTTTTCACACTATGCTGTTAACACTCTCGAAGTTCAAACTTGTAAGCGCTGGATTATTTCTAACCCATGTTTTTATGTTTTCTTCTTATGGATGCTCACGGGTAGAAAAGATCGTGCATATTCTCCACATGCTCATACCAACATCAACACTAATTGAAGTTCTCTCAAAAGGCAACACAAAGTCAGGATGATTCTTCGTCAAAGCTAAAGAATCTGCAAAGTTTAAAGACTTGAGAGCTACAAAAAATTGAAGATTCAAAGTTAAAGAAGTATAAGTATGGTGGAGAAAGACAAATAGACACCTTTACTTATGATGTTGATAAAAGGCAGATCTCACAACTGATCACAACAACAAGAACAAAGAACAAAGTTGCAAAGAATCAAAGACGTCTCAAGCTATAAATGTCAAAGAAGTTCAAGGCGTCGAACAACCTAAGCAAAACAACAAATGATGACCAACCCTTAGGGGGAGATTGTTAGGAACATGTTTTATTATAAAGTGTAGGTCATTTCATTTGTAATAGGTCATTAATAATTATGGTTTATAATTGTTTGTAATTAGATTTACAGCTCATGTAGTAAACCCATGAGCTGTGATAGAAGGTTCTTCTAGAACCAAGGGGAAACACCCCTACTTATGTAAACACTATAAATACCCCCTCCCTTGAAGGGAGAGGGGGTTGGTTCTAATTGCAATTATCATTTTCATTAATACTTCGTTAGTTCATTCCACTTTCTCTTTCTAAAACTTTCTCTCTCTAGAAATACATATTGATGTGATAGAATGGTGTCCTAACAATTAATATTATATTTGTAAGACATATCTCTTTAACAAACATTATAGCAAAATCACAAAAGATTGTTTTTCTTTACACTAAAATAGTGTCTCTTTTATCGTTATATATATATCATGTATTTTGTTTTATTGTTTTTTGATGAAAAAATAAAGCTATTTACATTTGACTTTAGTTTCGGCTAATATTTTACAAAATCAAGTTTATATCATTAGAAAAGCTTTGACCTGGGATGAAAAAATCGAAAAAGCTCGAAATGAGACAAAAAAACAAAAAACCGAACCTAAAAATATACAAACAAACAAAATTTCGGTTCGGGATTTGGTTTTGAGAAACGTAAAAGCCGAACTTTCGGTTTGAAGTTTGGTTTTAGCCGATGACCGCCTCTAACCGCCTCACCCTCACCCTGTAAAATGAACTTTTAGTTTCTCTTTTAACTACTAGGCGAGTACCCGCGCCTAGCGGCAGCGGTTTCTAGCGTCGGATAATTAGAGATTTGTGATATTGTGGTGAGTCTTTTGTGTAGCGATTAAAATAGAACGTGAACCGATGAAAATGCAATTGCAAACGGTTGTACT
Organism: Chrysanthemum seticuspe; assembly: GCA_019973895.1. Classification (NCBI taxonomy): domain Eukaryota; kingdom Viridiplantae; phylum Streptophyta; class Magnoliopsida; order Asterales; family Asteraceae; genus Chrysanthemum; species Chrysanthemum seticuspe. The sequence goes on along the minus strand of BPTQ01000008.1, from coordinate 83,240,727 downwards.
ATACGATAACTAAATTGTAGACAAAATTCTTAACATCTATCAAACAACATATAAAAATATTTAATGAAAATGAAAGTAAACATTACATCAGTTATGAGATAAAAACTAACAACACACGTTACTTGTCGCGTAAAACTAACAAGGATGGGATTAATGGTGCCGTTGTTAAGAAGAACGCAAGTACCAAAATTAGCATGAATGTGATTAGCCCAAAATAAAAAAATAAAAAAAATTGGCTAATTTTGGTTATTTTATAAAAGATTTAGGCACATTTAGCCCCATTTTCGTTTTTGAAATGGACGTATTTAGCCTATTGAAAAGTTAAATGTGCACTAACGGGCACATATTTTCTCTTAATTGTAAAACATTATAATCGTTTTTGAAAAAAAAATTTATATATATATAATATATTTATATAGCGACAGATCGTTTTGTGTTAAAAAAAAGTTTATGGGTTCTAAACGAAAAATAATAAAAGTTTGAAGATTTAGGGATTAAACATAATGTTTTGAAACCCGGTACGACCCGGGTGGTTCAACCGGTTGAACCGTTCCCGTCGAAAAACGAGTCGATTTAAACCGAGTCATCCCGACAGGTTGGGTCAAAATGGGTCAAATTAAACAGGGTTAACCCACCGGTTTTGAAGCGTCCAGGGTCAACCCGGTTTTCGATATGTATTAATAGTTTCAAATTTTCACTTTTTACTTTTTGGTTTTTCCTTTATATATAGTGTAACAGGGTACCCGCGCGTTGCGGCGGCGGGTACCCTGTGACGATTAACCGAAGAAATAGATCTCGAAGAGACCTGATTCACCAGTTTGTATCGGTTTCAACGGGTCCTCTCTAGTTCGTTTTCGGATGGCTATTATTGGTTAGCCGAACTGGTGGCGACACCGGTTTCCGGTTGAACCCGTTGGTCCGATCCGATTTTCAAAACTATATGTACCATCAACTTGTTAGCTTGTATGAAGTTTTGTGTGTTTTATTAATTTGTATAATGTATATAATAACATGTACTTTTTATTTTAGGGTGTTTTAAAAATAATATTAATTAGTATGTTTAATTATTTTATATTTAGAATTATGTTGTAGCTTGTTTAAATTGTACATTGTGAAAATTTTATTGTACTTTTTAGTAAAATAGTTTTAGTGATAAAAAAAGTTTATGGGTTATAAACGAAAAATAGTAAAAGTTTGAGAAATTGGGGATTAACATAATATTTTGAAACCCGGTTCGACCCGGGAGGTTCAACTGGTTGAACGGTTCCGGTTAAAAAATGAGTCAATATAAACCGGGTCAACCCGACGGGTTGGGTCGAAAAACCGGGTCAAATTAAACCGGGTCAACCCGACGGGTTTGAAGCGTTCTGGGTCAACCCGGTTTTCGATGTGTATTAATAGTTTACTTTTGAAACATATTTAGGTATTAATAGTTGAAATTACTCATAATTAATTATTTCAACATTTACTTTTCAAATTTTTTCATATTTCACTTTCTAGACTTTTCACTTTTCACTTTGACCATTTTTCTATTATAAATAGTATAGATAAAATAAACTTTTCATTTAGTAATTAGGTAATCAAAACGTTTTAAAAGATAATATTCCGATGTCGACAATCTAGCTAAGTTGATATAACTAGGGCTGAGCATCGGGCCGGATCCCGACCCGTCCCGACCCGACCCGCCTAAGCCCGATACCGATTGAAAGACAAAATCAATACCGAATCCCGACCCGTTTATGTCGGTTCGGTTTCGGGTCGAAATCGGGACAGTCGGTTCGAAATCGGGTTTTATTGACCCAGCCCGACTAGTGATAAAGTGATAACCTTAAAATCCGGATCTTGTCTCATCCACTCATATTTTCTTCTCTCATCCATTTTTCTCTCATCCACATTCCACCACATCAAATCCCCTGAATCTGCTCATCATCTCCACGATACATATGCTTTCATATCAACTCCATCATATACGAATCACAAACAACTCCATCATATAAACCCTACCTTCTTTGTTCCCAAACGAATACAAGGTCTTGATTAAATGATATCTCAGGTAAACGACTCAAAGGAAGTATGAAACATATTGTTTTGTACTTTCTTGATATGAATCGTATAATAAATGAAGCATGGGGGTGCGTGGATTGGTTGTTCTTGATTTTGAGATGAGAATCAATCGGGTTGCATAATAGTAAACGGGCTGTGTTCTTGATTTTTAGAGGGGGGAGCTTAGTTTTTGTATAAACCTAATTGTAAACGGGCTAGCGGGTTAAGTCGGGCTACAGTCGGGTTTCCGTCCCGATTGAGCCCGATACCGATTAGATTGATTTGTTAAAACCGAATCCCGACCCGTTTTTGGTTGGTTCGGTATCGGGTTACATTCGGTCGGGTCGGTTTGCCGGGCTTAATCGGTTTCGGTCGGTTTTGCTCAGCCCTAGATATAACATTATATTTTAAAGGAAAAAATGGACATATACAAGTGCAAGTGTTATTAAAGATAACATACATATGTATGTGTAGTTGAAGAAGACAAAAAAGAAGTGAGTCACACACATATCATATTTGTAATTGTACTAAAGTACATTTACCAACTTGGCTATAGGCAAGTTTGTTTGTGCTACTGCTACACCCAGTAGGAAATTAGTGAACAGTGAAACGTACAGTAACTAACGGTCGTTAATTAACGACCGTTATCTACTAACGGTCGTTAATTTTATTTTTTTATTTTATTTTTTTTTCAAAAAAACGAAAATGCGACAAGAGTCCCTGAGGTTCACCTTGCGTTGCAAAATTGGTCCTCTAAGGACTAACGATGTAAAAGTGAATAACGGCCGTTAGTTAATGCCCGTTATCTACTAACGGTCGTTATTATTATTATTATTAATTTCAAATACTTTTTTAAAAAACCAAAATGCGACAAGTCCCTGAGGTTTAACTTACGTTGCAAAATATGTCCTCTAATGACTAACAATGTAAATGTTTTTTTACATAATTGGTCCTTTATGTTAAACGTTCATTACAAAAACAGTCCTACTAACCGCCGTTACTTAACGGTCGTTAAATAACGACATTCTATCATTTTTAATTAAGAAGCTCTATATAAAACGCAACGCAACCAATGCTTGATAACATACTTTTTTGATAAATTCACAACCGCTTAATTATATTGTTCACGCTTCAAATACTAAACATATCTAATAGGAGCACACTTAGCTCAAACGTTAAATAATACTTTTGTATGCAAACACCCCGCTGCGAAGCGCGGGCTAAAAACCTTGTCTTAAACAACCACCATATATCATAGCTCCCTTCGATATCTCTTTGGTCAGTTGTCTTTTTTTTGGATTTTTTTTTGAACAAAGTTTTTTTATTTTATTTGGTATACATGTTATAAGATTTCGTGTTTTATTGAACACATACTATACATGGATTGGGATTAATAATAAGCTTGTTTGTATCATTAATAAGTGTTACTGAATGGAGAAGCAATCTAGTGCTAGTGTTATTGAAGAATCTATAAATAGTAGGTACTCATATTGGGTAAGAGAAGCTCTTGATGAATTGCCTTACAATTTAACCATAACTGACCCTTGTCTTCCTGGCCACCCGATTGTTTTTGCTTCAAGGGAATTCTTGAAAATGTGTGGATATTCTTCAGATGAAGATGTTATTGGGAAGCATCAGATGATCATGTTTCAACAAGCTGGAATTAATAATAGGAGATCACTCTTGGATATTAGACATGCCATTGCACAAGAGACTTCTATTCAACTTACTTTATTAAACTATCACAAAAACAACTTGACACCACCCTTTTGGACTTTGTTTCATATGTTTCCTGTTTTTAGTAAGGCTGATGGCAGACTCATCCACTTTGTTGGTGTTCAAGTCCCCATCATGCCTAAACCGACACGTTCTGGGACTGAGTTTTCGAGAATGAAATATAAAAAACTTGATTGTTTTCTTAGGGGTCAAGACACACTACAACATCCATTAATGATAGAAATATAAAAAAGAGGAAGTTAACCATTGAAGTCTTAATTGGTACCTGGTTCACCATCATCAGCAGAAGATCTGATCAATTTAACTCGTTTCTTAGGGAGTGAATCCTCCTCCATATCATTATGGGAAAATCCTTCCCATTCAACACAGGGGGGTGAATCCTCCTTCCCATAGGAAAATCCTTTCCATTTAACACGGGGGCTTGAATCCTCCCCTCCCCCTTCAGCACGGGGGAGTGAATCCTCACTTCCATAAGAAAATCCTTTCCATGTAACACGGGGGCTTGAATCCTCGCCTTCCCCTTTAGCACGGGGGAGTAAATCCTCAATTAACAATTTTTATATAAAAAATAAAAAATAAAGTCATCCCACCTCAATTAACAATTAACAAGCTACGTATAACCAAGTGCTAACATAACATGATGGTTGGAAAGTGTGAACCGAACCCATAACACGATGTTTTAGATTTTTGTTAATTTGTTACATAGCAAGTGCCGGCAGTGTTGTATAGTGTTTAACAAAATTTCAGCGACAAATAACTTTTTCCGAGAAACTTACTTTAGTATTTTGTTTACAATTGAACTGTATTTTTGTTATTTTGAACAATGTATCTATAAGTAGTAGTGTGTGTGTGTCTATTTTTAGTCGTTTTTAGATGGAGAGAGGAGGAAGGGTGTGTGTGTTTTGCCTTTGTGTTTGTGGTTTGTTGTTCTGCAGGGATCTAGATATTGGGGGAGAGAAGATGATGCGCGTACGAAGCGCATTCGGGGTCAAAGGAACTTCCTTTTCTTCGAGCAAGTTTTTCAACCACCTAAGCAGTTAACCTAATCGTTGTAGTGTAGTATTGGGTAAGCCTCGGGGATTGATATCGTTCTCTAGGGGAATATGAATGCTAGCAAGAAATGTATTACGAGAAGGTGGTGGTTGAGAATGATTCTTTTTTATCTTTTTATTGGTTTTTAAGAAAGCTAAGGTAAAATCTCGGGGCAATTGGTTTGGGGAGTGGTACTTCTACCGATTACTTCTACTTATCTAATTATCTAATTTATCTAATTACTATGGGTAGCTATGTCTATTTGATGTGTGCTCGTATGATGATTAAAAATGTGTTTACCTAGATAATATTACTCCCTAGTTATCTTTTATTGGTCGGTTGAATTGTCACACCTTATCTTAACGCGTTGTATTCCTAAGGTCATAGGGAATGCATAGTCCCTAGTTCTTTGAGGTTATCTTTCGGGTTTAGCATACGAAATCCGCAAGCCCTTAAGCTATTTCATTCATAAGCCTCACTTTCACAAAGCATACTCAAGCATTAAACACAACGAATGATGCCTAGTTGCACTCCTAAGCCAATTACAATTAAGATAAGAAACAACCTAACAATAACCAATAACTAGGTTTCATAGATCTAAGCAAACACACAAGAAATTTAGCTAGACATGGTAAACAAGCAAGCATACACACAATCAATTGAAGACATAATGATACTTTGGATTAAAATACTTATATTGATGTGTAAAATAGGGTTTGGGACCCAAAGATACTGTCCAAATCGAAATACAAACGTTTAGGGTTTTTTTTTCTCCAAAAGTCTACCTCTTTAAATGCAGAAAATCGAATTCTATATATAGATTTACACTTGCGACGGCGTCACCTTTTAGATGGGACGCCATCAGCTCGGCGTCATTAGGGTTTCGTCTTGGCCAAGTCATCGATGGGACGACGTCACCTTAGAGTTGTGACGCCGTCAGTCTTCAGTTGGGACGTCGTCTTGATTCTGGATCTGGGTCGTCTGAGATGAAAAGTCTGAGTGACGCCCTTCTTATTCTTCAAAGCCTGACGCCGTCAGGTTATACGAACAAAAATTCCACTGAGCCGTCTGGTGTATGTTTTGATCAAGTCTCTATATATGGATGGCGTCGCCCGTTGATTGGGACGCCGTCAGGTTCTGTTTGAGCAGCTTGAGTGTCTTCGATCTTGACTTTGCCATTTTCTTCATGTATTTGCTCCTTTTCGTCCAAATGTGCTTCATTCCAGCATTTTGCTTCCAAGAGACCTAAAAAGTGAAAAGGAACAAAATTAAGCAGTAACGGATATAAAAGTGGTCGATTAAGGGCTTAAATGACCCCCTAAAAGTGTACGTTTTAAATCCTTATCAAATATCTCTACACATGGTATTTGCTTGTCCTCAAGCAAATGTGCTTTTGGCCAATCAATTTATAAGTTAGGGGGCTTGAAGCATGGGTTTAGAATAATCCATAACAAGTAAAAGCACCGCAATAGTCATAACAAGTAAAAGCACCGCAATAGTCATAACAAGCACGAAAATTATATACTAGCACCTCACAAGGGGTGTTTGGATTCTCTCATCTCTCGGGTTTATATGAAATATAATAAATGGAAATGAAATATAAACACTCATTACCTGGCATAGTACATAGATTACCATAGGCTTGAGACTAGATCAAACCTCCACCGCTTTGGCGTAAGCACCTAGGAACAACTATCTAAGAGGTCTTTGCAAGGGTTGTAACGTTAGGCTTACGGTAGGGAAACAAAGGGTTTTGTTGGATAGGCGATATTTAGTGGTGGCAAGTCAAAAATCTTATGTTACAAGCATGAAAAGTGTGGCGTTGCTAAGCCAAGACTCGACTCACTAACTCTAGATAACTTGAAACAAACAAACATGAATTAAAAGACATAAACATAAAGATAGATGTAGGATGGTAGCCCGTATGTTTTTCTTCATTTTTTTTCCATACATTTTTACTCTACCATCCTCTACGATAACATCAAAATATAAGGGATTTATAGGAGCATCCCTACACTTGAGTTTTTATTTTTCTAATACTAATTGACCCGATTTGAAAAGATCAAAACACTTAGAGTATTTAATTACGTAGACAAAGGGAATTTGAATTTATCGTTCCTTCCCGTTACTCCATAAAATATTACTTTACCCATGAGTCCCAATCATCCCAAAACTATGTACAAAAGATATGACTCGACTTAGCAACCATGCAAGTAACTAGATATTTGAACTAAGGGTTTAGTAATGATAACAATAATGCACTAAAGGTGAGTGCATACAAGGTAGGCTAAGGAGATTTGGGTGTACATTTGGGGGTGGATTGTAAGCAATGCTCTTCATTGATATTCCGGAAAACCGAAACATCACGAGAACCACGAAAAGGATAGGCTCTGAGGGGTTAACTAGGTGTATCGTGTACTAAAGATGAGTACATCGCAAGGGTGTGGGGTAATTATTCAACCGATGTGGAAGAAGTAATTATAATACAGGTTTCAAACAAGGGTTATCATAATGCCTCTTATCACTTAGTTATTCCTAACTACACAAGTGTAGTCTCACTAGCAATGTCGGAATGCATCACAAAACAAGTTCTAGAATCTATTATACTACCGGTACACTCTCTAAGCATTAAAGGTGAATGTTTTTATTCCTAAAGATCTAGGGGCGAACCTCACATTTTTCGGGTGGAATTTGAGTGGTAAACTGTTTTTGTGCTAGTCATATAACTCCTACCCATGAGACGCTTTATTAAGACTAAAGTTTTAGCTCGTACATGTCATAAAAAATTTAAATTTGGTGCTAAAATTTCCCTAACAAATATTTCTCACAGTTTATTACACAAATGACCAAGGACAAGGCAAATAATCAAGGATAAGAATAGTTTCTAAGTTCCCGTTTTATTCTCCCTCCCTACACTTAAACTGAAGATTGTCCCCAATGTTCTCCAAAAGTATCAAAGTTATGATAAAGGAAGGTAAGTAAGGAAAAGAAACTAGTACTCCACTGATTAGCTCGGTAGGATCCGTGTGAAGTTGCGGTTAAATTCTTTTCTAAGAAGAATGCATACGTGATAAGCTCCATCCAATGTTGAGTTTCTTCTTCTTGCCAAATATAACCTGCACACTTAAGAAAACAAACGAAACCTTCACGTAAAATCGGCGGTAAAACTATATATGACACAACTACACTAGGATATAATGCTTTTGGAATGGATGTTTGCAGTTATTCTGGAAAATTAAGACTTGAGAATTTCCAAAAATTTATAAGTAGCACAGAAAACGAAAAAAAATAATGATAAGTTGTTTCTGCTTAACCTGACGTCTGTCAGGCTTTAATCCTGACGCCGTCGGGTTGTCATGACTGAAACGGGTCTGCTGCGTTTTCCTGAAAAAATTCTAGAAAATTACATCGTTAAAACCTGGAAAAATTCGTGCAAAACATCCATTATGACTCGATACAAGCATTTGACTCTAACAAACACACATATACATCAATTTCACTAATTGTAATTCTCATGTTCATGTTCTTCAAAAACGTATGTGATCTTTCCTACACGTATCTTTTTGAAAAATACCTTTATATGTAATTAAGACGAGGTTAAAGACAAAATAAAGTATTTTAATAAAGTCTAATATGAGAATAAACAATAATGAAAAAGATATATGACACACAAACAAGCAAACAATTAACCATGGGTTGCCTCCCACAAAGCGCTTTTCTTTATTTATGAGTCTTGTAGCTAGACTCGAAGTCGTGCTCCTACGTCGTCTTGTGCACGCTTCCGTGCCCATATCTAAGCCATTCTAATGTCCTTTCGTCTTTCTTATAATCATCTCCTAGCTCGAGGCACTTTTTATAATATCTCTTAGTTTTCTCATACGGATACCTAAGTCCATTTTGCTTATCCCTTTCACTAAGGAGTGGAATAGGATTCATTCGATTACATGCCTCATTATCTTTTTGTTTAAACCTAGGGTGAGTACGGGGCATTTGATAGACAAAATCCTCAACTTCATTAGAGAATGTAATTAAACCATCAACCATTCTTTCATTCAACTTAGTCATTCTCTTAAAAGGTTTCTCAAATATTACTTGAGTGAGGTCTTTATCAATGAATTCTTCTAAATCTTCTAAGACCATGAATTCAACCAAATAAGCAAAACTTCCAATAAACACATGCAAATGAGTGACCGCATTAACAACATTGTTCCCTTGATAAGCTAACTCGTTTACCTTAATTTTATTGTATAAATTCCTTGAGATTAAGTTTAAAGGTGAAAACGAATTCAAGTAGGCATCAAAACCTTCCAATCCAATTTTGCAAGGGAATTGCGTATTAAAAGGGCTATCTTTCTCAATTCTACACCTAGGGTCAAAACTTTGGGAGGGGTCTTCTTCCATCTCAACCCTCACTTCATCAATGACCTCCCCGTTGTCAATTGCCTCTCCATCATCAAATTCTTCATCGGAATCCGAATCGTAGAAAGGACTATTATGTTTCCAATTTATTTCATTGTGCCCTAAGTGATTTCCAAAGTGGTGAACGGGTGAAAGGTTTTGTGGGATTGCGTTTTCCATTACGGGGTTGGGAGCGGGTAATGCAAAGTTTTTCCGGCGAAAGATGCGAATCATGGTGAGTGATGAGATTTATGAACAAAGTCACGAAGAAGGGGGGATAGACTACAAGGAAGCAAATGAAAATGAGAAAAAAAATCTTACTTGATAGGAATCAAGCAAGGGAACCTAAACGAGATAAAAGTCTAACTAGCTATTCTATTCCCCGGCAGCGGCGCCAAAAACTTGATGCGCGTACGAAGCGCCTTCGGGGTCAAAGGAACTTCCTTTTCTTCGAGCAAGTTTTTCAACCACCTAGGCAGTGAACCTAATCGTTGTAGTGTAGTATTGGGTAAGCCTCGGGGATTGATATCATTCTCTATGAGAATAGGAATGCTAGCAAGAAATGTATTACGAGAAGGTGGTTGTTGAGGATGATTCTTTTTTATCTTTTTATTGGTTTTTTAGAAAGCTAAGGTAAAATCTCGGGGCAATTAGTTTGGGAGGTGGTACTTCTACTTATCTAATTATATAATTTATCTAATTACTACGGGTAGCTATGTCTATTTGATGTGTGCTCGTATGATGATTAAAAATGTGTTTACCTAGATACTATTACTCCCTAGTTATCTTTTATTGGTCGGTTGAATTGTCACACCTTATCTTAACGCGTTGCATTCCTAAGGTCATAGGGAATGCATAGTCCCTATTTCTTTGAGGTTATCTTTCGGGTTTAGCATACGAAATCCGCAAGCCCTTAAGCTATTTCATTCATAAGCCTCACTTTCACAAAGCATACTCAAGCATTAAACACAACGAATGATGCCTAGTTGCACTCCTAAGCTAATTACAATTAAGATAAGAAACAACCTAACAATAATCAATAACTAGGTTTCATAGATCTAAGCAAACACACAAGAAATTTAGCTAGACATGGTAAACAAGCAAGCATACACACAATCAATTGAAGACATAATGATACTTTGGATTAAAATACTTATCTCGGTGTGTAAAATAGGGTTTGGGACCCTAAGATACTATCCAAATCGGACTACAAACGTTTAAGGTTTTTTTCTCCAAAAGTCTACCTCTTTAAATGCAGAAAAATTGAATTCTATATATAGATTTACACTTGCGACGACGTCACCTTTTAGATGGGACGCCGTCAGCTCGCCGTCATTAGGGTTTCGTCTTGGCCAAGTCATCGATGGGACGGCGTCACCTTAGAGTTGTGACACCGTCAATCTTCAGTTGGGACGTCGTCTTGATTATGGATCTGGGCCGTCTGAGATGAAAAGTCTGAGTGACGCCCTTCTTCTTCTTCAAAGCCTGACACCGTCAGGTTATACGAACAAAAATTCCACTGAGTCGTCTGGTGCATGTTTTGATCAAGTCTCTATATAGGGACGGCGTCGCCCGTTGATTGGGACGCCGTCAGGTTCTGTTTGAGCAGCTTGAGTGTCTTCGATCTTGACTTTGCCATTTTCTTCATGTATTTGCTCCTTTTCGTCCAAATGTGCTTCATTCCAGCATTTTGCTTCCAAGAGACCTAAAAAGTGAAAATGAATGAAATTAAGCAGTAACGGATATAAAAGTGGTCGATTAAAAGCTTAAATGGCCCCCTAAAAGTGCACGTTTTAAATCCTTATCAGAAGAGCAGTTTTATATTAAGGTAACTATAGATTCTCCTGTTACTCCTCTCACAAAATCACTATAGAGATAATAAATGCAGCCAAGTTGTGCAACTACAGGGCTATGATATTGTGTATCCACTATTTTGTTGTTTAAAAATATGATTACCCGAATTTATTTTGACGCAACTGCTTCTGGATATAGTATTGATCTCAGTTGCTCTGCGCTTCCTAACTCTAGCAGGCGCCATTTGTGGCACCTATAACCCATAAATGATCATTGCAGCAACGTAGTAACACTCAAAAAAATTGTTAACCTGCAAGATGAAACAACACGATGATGAATGTTCAAAATCTAAATGTGTTATTATACATTATTTCGATGAGTATTTGCATAATAATTTAGAAACTTATTCTATCTAAAAACACAAAGTGAGACGCCGAGTTCTTGATCTAAAGCCTAACTGTTAGAGGCCAAGGTCCGAGCATCCTCAAAGTTGGCTGAAGGTCTTGAATCATTCAAATCCCATATACTGAAAAGGAGGACATAGCAAACCAATATATAATACTCGACTAAAATCAAGAAAAGCCGGTTATATACCAGATAAGTTAACACATTTAACACTTTTTCAACCATCTTTTACAATTCACTATAAGTCATGAATGTGTCATCGAAAGTTACAAAAACCAATATATAATGATATAAATCCTTGTAAAATATGTTTTAAAACATGAGCTAACAACTATAATCACACGCTTTTGGAGCGAGAAGTATAAGCAACCCCATAAACCCATAAAATTATTAAACCCTCAGGCGTATCGCCTTTATTCACAATCTTAATTGCAATAGTATTATTTCTAGTTTCTACACCTGTAAACATACAACAACCCATCATTAACAGGCCCCAAAATACCATCTTTCAACCACTTTCCTAAACTAATCCCTACTAAACAATACAATTAACTATTAAATTCTAATAATGGGTTTTCATAAAGATTAAATCTTTTGAAAAAAAAGTCAATGCGATTAACATAAATACTAAAATGGGTTTTCATAAAGATTAATTTTTTAACAACCTTAAAAATACAATCACGAAAATGTTGAATAAACATTACATGTACCTTCACCAACGGCTTCGATATCATCAATTCAGGGTCCTAACGGCGGCTCAACTGTCATCCATTGTAAACTACCAAAATTCCTCTCTCATCTCTTCTATTTCATAAGCCCAAAAAAATATGGGGTAATGAGCGAATCCAATCACCCCCTAAGAAAAACAACACAACTAATCAAGTAATCCAATACAACATTACATTTCTTAAGAAAAAGCTAATAGAAACCCCATAAACAGCCATAGTCAACAAACCAACCCCATAAGGCCAAAATAAGCCGGGAAAATAAGTATTAAACAAAAACAAAAAATTTATAAAAAACCCTAAAACTTATAATAAAAAAACCCGAAGTTAGCACAACCCCCAAATCATGTCAAAACCCTAATTTCAAATTTCAATTCTTATATATGTATAAGTCATAACAATTGTTAAATTTGAAAGAAGTAAAATTGAATTTTGTATAAAGAATATGTCACCTTCCTTTATGTTCCCATGCTTCAACCGAGAGATCTTATAATCATCTTTTTCATCACCATAACTCTTTTATCCATAAAATTTGACTCTTGAAAACCCAGCTGATTTAGATATAAAAAATAAAAATAAAAATAAAAAAATAAAAAAATAAAAGATGGATTTTTTTTTTTTTTTTTTTTTTTTTTTTTTTTTTTTTTTTTGTAATTTTGAACAATGGATCTATAACTAGTGTGTGTGTGTGTATGTTTGTTTTTAGTCGATTTTTAGATGGAGAAGACGAAGTGGGAGAGGAGGAAGGGTATGTGCGTTTTGCCTTTGTGTTTGTTGTTTGTGGTTCTGGAGGGATCTGGAATTTGAAGGAGAGAAGAGCAATTTTATATTTTGGTAACTGTAGATTCTCTAGTTACTCCTCTCACAAAATCACTACAGAGATAATAAATGCAGCCAAGTTGTACAACTATAGGGCTATGATATTGTGTATCCAATGTTTTGTTGTTTAAAAATATAATTACCCGAATTTCTTTTAACACAACTGCTTCTGGAGATAGTATTGATCTCATTTGCTCTGGGGTTCCTAACTCTCGCAGGCGCCATTTATGGCACTTATAACCCATAAATAATCATTGCAACCGTGTAGTAACAGTCAAAAAAATTGTTAACCTGGAAGATGAAACAACACAATGATGAATGTTCAAAATCTAAATGTGTTATTATACATTATTTCGATGAGTATTTGCATAATAATTTAGAAACTTATTCTATCTAAAAGCACTAAGTGAGACATCGCGTTCTTGATCTAGAGCCTAGCTGTTAGAGGCCAAGGTCCGAGCATCCTCAAAGTTGGCTTAAGGTCTTGAATCATTCAAATCCCAAACACTGAAAAGGAGGACATAGCAAACCAATATATAATACTCGACTAAAATCAATAAAAACTGATTGTATACCATATAACTTAACACATTTAACACTTTTTCAACCATCTTTTACGATTCACTATAAGTCATGAATGTGTCATTGAAAGTTACAAAAACCGATATATAATGATATAAATCCTTGTATAATAATATGATTTAAAACATGAGCTAACAACTATAATCACAGCCTTTTGGAGCGAGAAGTATAAGCAACCCCATAAACCCATAAAATTATCAAACCCTCAAGCGTATCACCTTTATTCACTATCTTAATTGCAATAGTATTGTTTCTAGTTTCTACACCTGTAAACATACAACAATCCATCATTAACAAGCCCCAAAATACCATCTTTCAGCCACTTTCCTAAACTAATCCCTGCTAAACAACACAATTAACTATTAAATTATATTAATAGGTTTTCATAAAGATTAAATCTTTTGAACAAAAAGTTAATGCGATTAACATAAATAATAAAATGGGTTCTCATAAAGATTACATTTTTAACAACCTTAAAAATACAATCACGAAAAGGTTGAATAAACATTACATGTACCTTCACCAACGACTTCAATATCTTCAATTTGGGGTCTTAACGGCGGCTCAACTGTCATCCAATCTAAACTACCAAAATTCCTCTCTCATCTCTTCTCTTTCATAAGCCTAAAAAAAGCCGAGATAATGAGCGAATCCAACCACCCCCTAAGAAAAACAACGTAACTAATCAAGTAATCCAATAGAACCCTACATTTCTTAAGAAAAAGCTAATAGAAACCCCATAAACAGCCATAGTCAACAAACCAACCCCATAAGGCCAAAATAAGCCGGGAAAATAAGCCGTAAACAAAAACAAAAAATTTATAAAAAAACCCTAAAACTTATAATAAAAAAACCCGAAGTTAGCAAAACCCCCAAATTATATCAAAACCCTAATTTCAAATTTCAATTCTTATATATGTACTAGTCGGATACCCGCGCACAGCGGCGGCGACAAGTATAGTTATGTGTGTTTGCTTACCCGTTTAGTGAATTCGTTTCACAACACTTCGAATGTATATGTGTTAGGTGTATGTGTTTGTTTGGGTTACCCGTAGTTTTCCCGTGACATCATTATTCCCGCATATAGAAATACCCTCGCAATCTCTTACCCGTCAAATACTCCCCCAATAGTATATGATTTTGACGAATCAATATTATATTAATTGAAATAAAGGTTAAAGTTGTAAAAATTTGAATTAAAATAAAATAAACCCACTAAAAATATAAAAACTAAAAACTTATAAAAATATATCAAATTGATGTTGAATTAAAGAGCATAAAATTTTAGAAAATATGGTGAAATTAGATTATAAAAAAAAATAAGTAGATAAAAAGATATTTCAATTTGAAAATAAGGATGAATTTTTAGTTGGGGAGTGACACATGTCACTTTATAATTGGACATACTTATCTTAATTTTTAGTGGTTAGGAGTTAGGGCATCCACTATAGTGGACCTTTTAAAAGGTTTATAAAATTGTCACCTCTTACATTGTCATTAATTTTTAAAACTTTTCATACTATGAACCTATTCTCACTATGATTAAAGCTTTAAGATTTATAAATTGTTCAACATAATTTAATGCTATTAAAATCAAAAAATGATAATAAACACTTCTTGGACCTCTCTAAAATCCTAGACCTTTTCATGCCATGTAGACATGAAATGGTTCCTCACTATGGTACAAAAAATCTTAGACCTCTTCATAAATTTTTAGACCTATTCTTGAAACACCATAGTGGATGCTCTTAGGCTTGGAGTTTGTTAAGAAATGACACATGTCATCTTATGATTTGAGCTCCTTATCTTAATTTTTGGTTAGGAGTTAGGCTTGAAATGAGGTTTGGCTTTTACATGCATTATAATATAGTATAGATAAGTCATAACAATTGTTAAATTTGAAAAGTAAAATTGAATTTTGTATAAAAAATATGTCACCTTCCTTTATGTTCCCATGCTTCAGCCGAGAGATCTCATAATCATCTTTTTCATCACCATACCTCTTTTCTCCATAAATTTTGAATCTTGAAAACCCAGCTGACTTAGATTTTTTTATAATTTTAGTAATATCCTACAAAATTAAGTTAAGTTAAGAATAAGTTTGATCTTGAATCACACAAATGCAAAAATTGATCGGAGAATAATTAACGATATCCTAACTAGCAGGTCAGAATCCAGATGATGATTTTACCAATATTTAATTTATGCTATTGACTTTCTTTTGCTTTCTATTATATATTTTACGAATTTTCATAGTTTAACATAAGTGAGTCATGCTTATTTTGATATTGATATCTTCCTAACCTGATCAACACCAAAAGTAATTGCTAATGAAAATGGTGTATAACATTTTTAGAAATACAATACTAACTTTTGCATATGTTATGTGAAACGTGTTGTTGACTGGGTTGTGGAGATATTATTTCGGTTTCTCGTTAGACTTGTAAAGACATCGTGAGAAGATATTAAATATCTTGTAGCTGAAGACTGAAGTAACATTTACATAATTCAAGTGTGTGTGTATTGACTCTAATACTTATGTTAAATGACAGGGTTAATAAAAAGAATAGAAAGACCGAACCAAACCCCAAAAAGTGAAAAAAATCACTAAAAAAATTGACAGTTTGTTTTGATTTTTTAAAAACTGAAAGTTTTGGTTTTGTATGAAAACCTAAATTGAAATAATTCGAACAGCCACATATTTGTGTCAACTAAATTTTCAGAAAACATGCATATAAGTTTTTATACAAGTACCATATGAAAGTGTAAAAAAGTAAGAGATATGAATATTAGATTTGTAAGACATATCTCTTTAACAAACATATTAAAAAAATCGCAAAAGTTTGTTTTTCTTTATCTTACACAGTTACACCAAAATAGTGTCTTTTTCATCGTTATATATATCATATATTTCATTTTATTGTTTTTCGATAAAAAAATAAACCTATTTACATTTGACTTTGATTTCGGCTAACCTTTACAAAATCAAGTTTATATCATTAGAAAAGCTTGACCTCCGAAGAAAAAAAATCGAAAAAACAAAAAATGAAACCTAAAAAAACCAAACAAAATTCTGGTTCGGGGTTGAACTTTCGGTTTTTTGGTGTTAGCCAAAGACCGTCACTAAGTGCCTCATGCTCACCCGATAAAATGAACATTTAGTTTCTCTTTCAGATGAGAAGTAAACTCTCATTTGGTAATTAGGTAATCAAAACGTTTTAAACGATAATATTCCGATGTCGACTATCTAGCAAAGTGGATATAACACTATATTGTAAAGGACAAAATGGACATATACATACAAGTGCAAGTGGTAGTATTAAAGATAACATATACATAGAGGTGGCAAAACGGGCGGGCCGGGCGGGCACGGGCACGGGCACGGGCTAGAATGGGCACGGGCTTAAACGGGCACGGGCTAAACGGGCACGGGCCAAACGGGCACATGTTATACAAATAGCTTAATAAAAGACCTAAAACGACTAAATAAATTCCTTAAACGTAATATCTTATTTATATTAACAAAAATAAATATATTATATAAAAAAAATCTTTAAAACGATCGTTAATGTTCAACAATTGAGAGAAAAAAAAGTGCCCGTTTGTGCCCATTTAAGTTTTCAATGGGCTATATGTGCCCATTTTAAAAAAAGAAAGGGGCTAAATGTGCCCAAATCTTTTAAAAATGTGCTCATTTAGCCAATCTTTTTTATTCTGGGCACATTTTGCCACCTCTACATATACATATGTGTGTAGTTGAAAAAGACAACAAAGAAGTGAGTCACACACACATAATACATATCATATCTTAAACAACCACCATATATCATAGCTCCTTTCGATATCTCCTTTGGTCAGTTGTCTTTTTTTGGATTTGGTATACATGTTATAAGATTTCGTGTTTTATTGAACACATACTATACATGGGATTGGGATTAAGAATAATCTTGTTTGTATCATTAATAAGTGCTACTGAATGGAGGAGCAATCTAGTACTAGTGCTATTGAAGAATCTATAAATAGTAGGTACTCATATTGGGTAAGAGAAGCTCTTGATGAGTTGCCTTACAGTTTCACCATAACTGACCCTTGTCTTCCAGGCCACCCGATTGTTTTTGCTTCAAGGGAATTCTTGAAAATGTGTGGATATTCTTCAGATGAAGATGTTATTGGGAAGCATCAGATGATCATGTTTCAACAAGCTGGAATTAATAATAGGAGATCACTCTTGGATATTAGACATGCCATTGCTCAAGAGACTTCTATTCAACTTACTTTATTAAACTATCACAAAAACAACTTGACACCACCCTTTTGGACTTTATTTCATATGTTTCCTGTTTTTAGTAAGGCTGATGGCAGACTCATCCACTTTGTTGGTGTTCAAGTCCCTATCATGCCTAAACCGACACGTTCCGGGAGTGAGTTTTCGAGGATGAATTTTTGTGAGAATGGTCTAGGATTTTGTAGAAGGGAGGTCTGCTCTGATACAGTCGCAGAGCTGGGTCGCATTTCTAGTTTCGATTCAGTTTTAGCAGATGATACAGGTTTATACGACTTTTCTAGTAGGTTAAATCATATACTAATTTTGCTAGACGTACACCCTATATATGGTTTTTGTATACAATATTTTCCTTGCATTTTGAGCCCTTTGATCGTCCGATCAGAAATGAATACTCGTGTTTTCATAGCATTATGCATTAAAAAAAGTCCAATTACATGTTATGAAAATATTGTTCTTCTTTAAACGTGCAGAAGTAGCTGACAGTTTATGCAAGGCGAGTGATCTGGAGAAACAACGAGCCCACACTGCTATGAACACCATACTTCCCATGCTGACACACTACAGCCAGTTAACCGGTAGATTGGTTTCTGACAAGAGATGTTGTGCAAGTTACATGAGCCGTGTTGGTGCATCCTTATACATATCTCTTGGTAGAATAAAACAAAGCTTTGTCTTGTGAGTTATTTTAGTTCTGTTAAACAGATTGTTTTGCAAATCCTACAAATACATACGAATTAATGGCTCTAATGAGTATTTATTCTGCTCATAACCTTGTAGGACGGATCCACATAAGACCTGTGTCCCGATTGTGTATGCCAGTGATGCCTTCCTAGAATTGACAGGTACATGACTCAACAAAGAAAACACGCTAATACTTTATGTCAAATGTAGCACTTTCCCACATTCGAATTTGGTGTTGCTTTTGTTGTCAACATGCTAAAAGGGGTGTTTGGATGCACTATGAAACTGATTATTCCGATTTTTAGTAATGTTAATTATTGTTACTTATGAAGCAACAATACAAAGGATAATACTCGTCACACCTCTAAACATACAATCTAAGCCTAATAGTCCACTGTATACAGCGGCAGTTCCATGAGGACCAATGAATAATAATTGCTTCCTCTTCGTTTTCCTGCATATTTAACTTGACTTACTACTTCTACTCGCCTGCTGCAACTGCTGGGTTTTGCATACTTGTGTTAAATTTGTTGTTTTCATATATAATTGCTACTAGGATATGCTAGACATGAAGTACTGGGACAAAATAGTAGATTTTTGAGCGGACAGGAAACGGATGTCTCAGCTGAATTGCAGGTTTGAAAATCAAAACCGTCTCCTGTCAATTTTTTGTAACCAAATTCATGGATATAGTTGTATACATAACAATCATGAGGATTTTACTAATTTTAATTTGCAGATTAGAAATAGCATTGAAACTGGTCAAAGTTGCACCATGTGCATCCTAAATTACAGGTGAGCATCTAATTTAAACGTATAACTACATGTTGGTTAGGAAAGAATTGTTGTTGATTGGTTATGTCTTCAGAAAAGATGGGAGTACATTTTGGAACTCCTTGCACATGTCACCTGTGCGAAATGCTTCTGGCAAGGTAATAATCGTCTATTATGGGTTCACAAAACAAGTTGTGTCATGTAAATTCAGCATTAGCTTCTTGACCAAATCTAGAAAGTATTTATGGTTCTTGTGTTCAACAACTTATGTGTTACAGATAGCATACTTTGTTGAGGTTCAGATGAATGTGAAGCGTGAAAACCTAAACCTGAGGCCGGAGATATGGCAACTTAGTGTGGTGGGTGCCGTAAAAGTAGCAGTTAGGAGCTCAGGAATGATTGCCACTTGTTCGAACTCATGACATGGAAAGATTAGAAAATGTATCACACGTGTTCCAACTTTTTGGATGAATATAAATATATATATGGTTCAATACAAGTTGAATCTGTCACATTTACGTGGCTCTTCATCAGTATTTGAACAAGTCGAAATATGTACTATGCCTAGGGCATTTGTCAATTGTGCAGCAAAGGAGCCTTCAAAAAGTTATATAAGCTTATCTAAGAAATTTAATCTGAATTTTGAGCTTGTGTGCTATTGATGAGTTGTAGGAGTTCCATGTGTTTTCCCTAGGTTTGTCAAAAGAGTAGGATAAAAAATAGATAATTAATGAGCTTTCTTATATCTCTGGATAGATATTATTCTCAGACACACGATTAAAAGATGTAGAATCTGAGCTTATGTCTCAGAATGGGTGCAATTGCAAGAAACCAAATATCAAAACAGGGGAGGTTTGATACATTATTTTTTGACTTAGATTTTTTTCATGTAAATTGGATGTCGAGCCTTAGAAAGTGTCGTTACCACATTGGCCTCAATGTTATACTCGAAGTTATAGCTCAAAGTTAACTCCTCGACGCTGTGTCTTAGTGTGTGTATCAGTATTAAGACAGCACATATGTGTGTTTTCATGGGTCTCAGTTTTCATTGTTACAATTGCAGGTAAAATAAATCAAGTATTTCAGCGTCATTCTCAGTGGCGTGGTAACACAAATTGAGGACTTCGTAAACCTTGCTATGTATAAATCTATATCATGTTTCACACCCCTAAACAAAGATCACTATTGACAAGAATTGTAAATAGATGTCATGTATGTATGAATCTGGAATCAGTTAGTTCCATCTGTTCTTTAGCTGCCACCGTGTCTTCATTGCAGTCAAGAGCATGGGGTGTAGTGGTGCCTTCCCAACACACGTGAAGGTCACATTTGGCGTGTGAAGGCCATGATGGGGGGTGGTGATGGCGCTCAAAGGTGGTTATTTATGGTTGGTTCGGTGAAGGTCTTCACCTAACAAAAATAAAGGAAAAGGAGAGTGACGGCCCACCTTTTTATTATTATTATTATTTTTGTTTACGAGTGTGTGTGGGGTATTATGTGGTGTACGTTTGTATAAAGTGAGGTATCTTTAGCCGCGTGAAGGCTGATGTGACGCTGAGGTAGAGGTGGTGGGAAGGTGACCCTTATACCAAACCTAATGATTCAAGACTGCACCCCTGTACTTGTAGCGATTAGCCCAAAACAAATAATGTAGAAAATTGAGTGCGCTCAAAGCGCACATTAGCCAGTAAAATCTCTCCAATCTGTACTGGTTCAAGTTGGTACCGGAGAGCCATCCCTTTTCCCCTGTCGCACTGTTCACGATTGACACTATAACACTGCTTAAGTAGTACCCCATTGCCAACGATGCAAACGACAGCGACGTGGCTAAAGATCTCATACTTGCGGGTGCTTCTGTGAAGAAAAACTCTAGTAATCCCGCTAATGTGAAAAGATCAGCAGAACCTAGAAACAGATACTGAAACGCAATCCACAAGAATGTTATTGATAGCGGATCATGGGTGTCTAAACCTGCTTTTGTAGCAACTCGTTTGCGCTTTATCTCTACTAGAGCAGCAATAGCCATGGCTACAATCGAGAGGAGGAGTCCTATACCAATTCTTTGCAAGTGGGAAATCCCCATTTCAGATTTTGTTGTTTTGCGGGCAAATGGGACTATGATGTGATCGTAGATGGGTGCTAGTAAGATTATGAAGACAACCGGGAAAACAGGTAGAGAGGCCGGTGGGACTTTCAGGTTTCCAATGTTGGTGTTCATGGTGGCGGCTTGTTGTACAGAGAAAGTTGATAACTGGGCTAGGCAGCAGTTGAGCATGATTGTGCAACCAAATATCGGGAGAACTTTGAGCACGATTTTAACGTCTTCGACTTGTAGGACGGAACATTGGAGGAATTTGCATGCGGGTGTGTTGATGGCAGCCCGGTTCAGCAACTTAAGGCTTGAAGAAGGGGTTTCAGATGTTGGCTTGGTTGTTTCTTCTTTTTGTTGCGGTTTAATAGAGGCATTACTAGGGCTCTTCGTAATGCAAGTACTGTTCAACATGGACGCTAATACAACCTGCAGACACAACATATATACAACATTAATGAAGAAAATGATACATATTGTTGATTGTAAATTAGTCCAGGAAAATTAATCCATCCAACCTTAAAGATAGTGGTTAGAGGGCTTCCACGAGGAAGCTTGTTGCGGTAAAAGCAAGAACCGGCCAAGAAGACTGGGATGGATAAAAAGATTGTTAACATTGATATTCCGAACCCCCATACCCATCCTTTGTTGTCTTCCATCCAAACCACAAATGTGACCGCGATTAGAGCACCAATTGCAAGGCAAAACACAAAGTAGTTAAAAAAGGTCGATCTTTGTTTCCTTCCCTTAATGTCATTTTCATCAAATTGTTCAGCACCGTGTACTGGTAGTGATCCTTTAATACCTCCAACGCCTAACGCCACCAAGTAGAGTCCCAAAAACAACATCGCAGCTTCACCACCGCGGACTTGTTCACATGATTCCTTGTTGCACTCGGGCGGTTGCAGCCACGATGACCGAGCTTGTATAGTTAATATCATAAGACCCTACATATCATTTTATACTTATTAATAAGTATAATAATAAGTATATGCACGTTGAAAAGACTAAAGGAACGGGGTAATGACTACATGTAATAAAGCACATGGTAAATACAAGTTGAGGGTGAGCGATTGTTCAAGGCTTTCAAATTTCGAGAGCCCCAAATTTTACCCCGTATATTATCATTTTGAAAATTTCTATTGAAAAAATAAAATACAAAAAGTTTGATTCTATATATCTAGTAAATGGGTCATTAGGTGTAAAATATACATTTGAATGAGTTCTTGGATGCTCAAATAGTATGAGGGGTCATAAAACATGACATTTTTCTTTATCTAAAACTAACAAATAAAAAACCAATATATGAAAAAGACCTGGCTGAAAACTCAACTGTCACTTCTCCATTATCCGATATTTCCGTTAAATCATCTCTTAATTATTTTCACTTATGATATGTGTTTACATCTTTTCGTGTGATTTTATTAACTAAGTCAATTGGAGAATTATCAAATAAAAAGCATTACAAGTTTACAAGAAATATAGGAGGTGTGATTATGTGAGTTATTTAGCATCAAATTAAGGTAACTTTATTTTTTCATTACTCTAATTAGTTTTGAGTAATTTTTTTCATAAGATTTACTCTTTAGTTATAACTAAAATGACTACAATTTTTTTTACTGTATATATGAACATAGCTAGATTAATGAATCTAGGAATTATGACTATTTAAACGTAGCTAGTATGTATTGTATAAGATAAAACATTATATTAGGGGCTCGTTTGGTTTGTAGATGAGACTAAGATTAGGATTATGATTTGGATTAAAATTTGAATTTAAATTTGTATTTGAGTTTAATATAGGTTTTGAATTAAGTGAGGAAAAAGAAAAATATAATAAAATAATTTGTTATATATGTTATTAAAATATGCAATACTTGTTAGAATTAATATTTATATTATTAAAATATGGTAAAATAAAAATAAAAGAAATAAATGTAGTGGTTAATAATTAAAGTGGGCTCACAAAAATAAATACAATTAATCCCTTTGTGCCAAACAATTTATTGTACTTTGATGCTAAATCTAAGAGTCAAATAATGGATACCAAAAGGGCCTTAAAACTTTTTGCTTAACGTTAACATACGAGGGCTTCACTTTCTTTTTTGCCCAGGGCTTCCGAATTTTTTTGAGACAACCATAAGTATATGAGTATGACAAAGTTTTAAACCCGGTTTTTTTTATCGCTAATGTCACAAGACCCTACCCGGTTTTGTTATTGACAAGGTCTAGGTCAGCAGTTCATTGGGTTGCCGGTTTATTCGGGTCAAACCGGACCTATACATATGTATACTTTTTCTCATCTTCGATATATAGTGTTGGCTGATCCTATGTTTTACTGTATTTGCCTCTTACATTTAATTGACTTTATTAGTACTTTGTCTTTAAGTTCTATATCTACAATATAAAAACAAGAATTTGAAAATTAATCCCTTTGTGCCAACACCTGCCTAGCAGAGTTGGTCAGGGGGCGCTTCCCTATGCGAGAGGTCTCGAGTTCGAGTTTCTCCATGGTGGTTTCCTCCTGTAGGTGTATGAGAGTGGGCTCTCACTAACTACACTAACTATATTTGTATTGACTCTGCCGTTCTAAAAAAAATCTAGGGGTGAGCTCGGTTCTGGAATCGCACGGAAGCGAACTGGAACCGAAAGAACCGAGAACTGAAAAACTCATATTTTAGAAACCGAGAACCAGACCGAAGAACATGCTTCGGTTCAGGTTCGGCTATCGGGTACTTGATTGGAAACGCAGATTTATAAATACAGCCAAAAATTCAATATTCTATATGTGTTTGCACTAATCTAAGTCTAAACCATAAAGAATATTGAACGATTAAAGTATATAACATAATATTCGAGCTACGTCAATAGTTGTTTATAAATGGGCTATGCGAACTTTGAAAAAAAGATGTCTATGAGACATGAAAAAGCAAACAATCCTTAAAACAAGATATCATGGTCCACATCTCACTATCCAGTTATTTATCGACATTTAAACTTTCTAAAATACAATCACCAAAGTTTTCATTACTTTTTAATAATAACTATAATCAATTTGTTCATTTTCATTACTTCATTATTCATTATAACTTTGTCAACCGCTAGCTCAAGTTAAGTGATAAAGTTTCAACTAGAATGAAGACATAAATATGTAATAGTGAAGTTAGAAAACTAAACGTCCCATAAACATCTTATATATTTGAAAAGTCGTGCGATTCTTCGGTTCCGGACGGGACCGAACCGAGAACCACAATTTGAAATATCTAAGAAGCAAGAACCGGACCGCGGTTCGAGTTGGATCGGTTTCGGTTTCGGTTCGGTTCTCAGTCCATTTGCTCACCCCTAGGTTCATCTGCGCCGACTTTATGCTATCCAAAATGATAGTCGTCCTGGGATAAGTCTCACAATGTCGAGCCGAAAACCCAAAAATAAAAACAAGAATTTGCATAACAATCAATTTATAATTCTAATTTATCAGAGGCTATACTCGATGGTGTTTCTTGAATCACATCTTTGTTAATTATCATTTCGAATCAAGCAAATATGAGACCAACATAAATTTATAATTCTAAGTTGTTGTTATAGCAAAACATAACAACATCACTCGTCAGTGACTTAAGTTAAGTAGCTGTAGTGAATAAGAATGAAAGGACAATGGTGTTTGTTAGTTTTAGAGGAGAAAAAAAAATTTATGTTGTCTGAAAAAAAAAATAAATAAATAAATAAATAAATAGGTCACGACAGGTCAGGTTTTTCAAACCATTTGACCCAGGTTAATTAAAAGCCGCCGGTTTAATCCGGTTCTCAAACAAGCAAAATTTGAACTGAAAACCAGTTCAACCTGATGAATCGATCTAGATTTTAGAACATTTTGACAAATATTAATATTAATACTATATTATAGAGTTAGGATCAAATAAGAAGATAAATTAAAATAAGAATGATAAGAAGAAACCACAACCACTCATTTCAGATGCATCTACAAAAATAGATGCATCTCCCCTTAAAATTCTCCCTCTTATTTAAAATGTGTGGCTAGAAATCCTTCTTATTCTTCTCATTTTAGTTTTACTTCTTACTGGATCCCTTCCCATCCTATATTATATATGGTTGTACGTGTACGTGGTGCAAGTGCGGATGCAACATGTGGTTTCATGGTCTTATTAATTATCCATCACAGTCACAGCCACCGACATAAACAACACTAATGCCCATCCATGGGACTCAATTTGTTACATGGAATTAAATCCAAATGTATAGTTATTCCCCACAACCAACTAAACTTCCGATGGTTTATTACCTAGTGTGTTAAAGACTATATTAAGCAAAGCATATAAATTAGAAAAGGCCTACCATTGTTAATCATAGGCTCTTTTGCTTTATCGAATTCAACTTCAATTCGGTCATTTTAAACTTTGGACTTCTATATTATTATGTTGGGTTTGCCCGAATTTAATTATACGGGAAGAGTTCCTAGTGAGCAAGAAATAATAAAAATATTGAAATCAAAATCATGAATACTATACTTGAATAGTACTCCCTCCGTCTCATAATTATTGTCCATATTTCCATTTTGGGACGTCTCAAAATAATTGTCCACTTTCCATTTTAAGTAAAAACTAGAGAATCTATTAAGAGAATATTCTATTTTAGTGGTTGTATATTAAAGTGGACCCACTTTTATTAAACATTGTGCATCTTGTCTCATGACAATAATTTTGAGACGGAGGGAGTATTTAATTGACCACGTAACAAGTGCATGCATCCAAAGTTTGTACCAAGTTAGTTAGCGTAGGATGAAGGGAATGAAATGAAAATTTGATTGATATGTTCCCTGCCACTTGTCAAATATCTTAATGTTGCAGCTATAATAATAGGTTGCCACATATCTATTCTCGCTCTTTAAAGTGAAAATTGCAAAAGTTGTCCTCGTGGTATGTTCATGTTTCAAGTATAGTCTTTATTTTTATTTTTTTTTAAGTACAAACATCGTCTTTAGAGATAGAGTCAGGATTGTAGGTTAAAGGAGGCTGAATTATCTTACTTACGAAAAATATTGTATACAAACAAATAATCGTATCTAACTAAGTTTCATACTATGGTAACACAAGACAATTTATCGTATTAAAGTACATCGATCGGCAACAACCATAAATAAAAGAAAGCTTTCACGGTTGACACACTGTTACAAAATTTTATCTAACTAGGATATGCGTCCAATGTTTATCCTAGTTAATATGTATTAGAATTGAAAACCACCTATTGAACTTTTATGTTCTAACTTGAATTTACGAGGCTTGTTCAAAATATTATGGGGCAGAATGATAGCTAAAATCATTTGTAATTGTAAGAGCATTGATGAATTCGATGCATGAGTAAGGATCAAATGAGAAATAAAAGTAGAATGGGAAGAATGAGAAGTAACCACAATCGCACATTTCAGATGCACCTACAAAATAATATGCATCTCCCATGAAATTCTCCTTCTTCATTTGAAATATGTGGCTACAAACATTTCTCATTCTTCTTATTTTATTTTCTCTTATTAGTAGATCCATTCCCTTCGATGCATTATAAACTCGAATTTTTAAAAAGTATATGTGTTATAATTTCAATTAACTATACGCTATTTGCTGTACGTTATCTGATATTAACTATATATGTGCTATAATTTCAAAATATGTATATGTGTTATAATTTCAATTAACTATACGTTATTTGATATTAACTTATTAAATTAGGGTAGAAACTATCAATATTATAAACTTTTTCACACCTAATGAAAAAATAAGAATTGATTAGGAAAAAATGTAAAAACGTAAAAACATTGAGAGCGCAAAGTAGACAAGACCAAAAGTCATCATCTTCTTCTTCTATTTAAAAATCATCACCCTTGTTTACTTCATTATTTAAAATCTTAATAGATTAACTAAGATTCACTTTCTGAACGACAAGAACTCCGCTAACATACCACTAACAAGTTAGGCTGTTGGGGGAGGCCAAGTACTGGCCAGCCCCCCTCCCCCCCCCCCCCCCCCCCCCCCCCCCCCAAAAAAAAAAAGTATATATATGTTATATTTTCAATTAACTATACGTTATTTGCTGTACTTTATTTGATATTAACTATATATGTGCTATAATTTCAATTAACTATACATTATTTGATATTAACTTATTAAATTAGGGTAGAAACTATCAATAGTATAAACTTTTTCACGCCTAATGAGAAATAGGAATTGATTAGGAAAAAACAGTGTTGCAAAACAAGGCCTACAAGGCCGATTAATCATCGATTAGGTGCTACTGGGCCGCCAACCTTGCCGATTTGTGTAACTGGGTCACACAAATCGGTCAACAACGGTCAATGGCGGTCAACGACTGTTAACGATGGTCAAACTTGCAGGATACATGCAAATCTTGTCGGAAATACCCAAAACTTGTCTTGAACAAGTTTAAATCAACTATATTTGATGTTTATATCTGTTACAAGATGATTTTCAAGGAAAGTCTTGTCTAGAATACCCAAATCTCGCCGAAAATACTAAAAACTTGCCGAAAATGCCAAACCGATTAGTCACCGATTAATCCCGCCTTAACCGATTACAAGCTACAGAGAGGTCGACCGCCCGACTACCGATTCACGATTTTTGCAACCTTGGGGAAAAATGTAAAAACATAAAAACATTGAGAGCGCAAAGTAGACCAGACCAAAAGTCATCATCTTCTTCTTCTATTTAAAAATCATCACCCCTGTTTACTTCATTATTTAAAATCTTAATAGATTAACTAAGATGCACTTTTTGAACGACAAGAGCTCCGCTAACATACCACTAACAAGTTAGGCTGTTGGGGGAGGCCAAGTACCCCCCCCCCCCCCCCCACACACACACACACACATTGGCTCCGCCCCTAATCGTTTTTGTGAGAAAATATTGGTGCAGATATCGTCCCTGACTCGTAAATGCCCCAAAATAAAAGACAGTCTCACTAAAGTCAATGACATTTTAATCATTTCACTTTTAGGCAAGGCAATTTAATCATTTTACTTTAAGGCAATGATGAAATCCGCACCAAAGGTTTCCCACAAATACGACGCCTGCACTTTCGAAAAGATAAAAACTATGCATGCAAATTGAGCATACTACAAGGACTATTTTTGCAATTTTACTTCTCTTTAAACAAATCAACATATTTGTTCTTTAAAAATAAAAAAATTCCCACTTGAATAGTTGTTTTCCTATTTATGTTTCTTGGAATCTCTAACAAGATTGTTCAAAAAAAAAAAAAAAAAAAAAAATCTGTAACAAGAAATTTTCTATTATCTTTATGGTGTCAATAATAAAACTAGCTAGTTGATCCATATAAAAAGCTTGGTTGAATATATATATTTACGCCATAAAAGAAGATAATATTGTAAATTGAAGAAACAATAATGCACAGGATGAATTGTACCAGGAACTCAAGAGAAGCACTGAAGATGTAGATTTGATAAGCGGTAAAGAAAGCATCAGATAAGAAGCCACCGAGAAGAGCCAGAAGAAAAGCAGTTCCCATGAAATCTGTGACATTATTTGCTGCTTTTGAAAGTGAAAAATGCATGTGTTGCGTCAAGTACAACACTAAGTTGCTTGCATTTGCCAGATATGCCAGATTCTCCATCACCTCCACAACTATATATTCATTCATTTATATATCTCAAATCATCAATAGTTTTTATAAAAATTTCAAGATGATGTTAAAGTAGTAAGTAGTACCTAAGACAAACAAAGCAGCACGCATGCCACCATGTTGATCCTTTTTTGCAGGTTTCTTCTTCCAATCCACATAACCATCTTCCCATATAATGGTATCCTCCTCCCCCTGCATGAGCTCAATAAAAAGATATATATATATATATATATAATTAGTCAACCTTTTTTTTCTTCTTCTTCTTCTTGTAATCTTGTTGTGATATAGAGTGAGAAGAAATATTAGAAAAGCTACATACCATTAATAAGCCAAAGAGTACTAATCGAATGAATTATTTGTCTCTCTTATATAGATAGGCTAAGTCAAAATATATAAATAAAGGGGGAAGGCGACATTTTACAAAAAGAATTAATTAAAGAGAGTGGCACACGATGATCTCCTGAGGATGAGGAAGAGGTATTGTGCAACCTATTTTTGGTATCTAGTGCCAATATTTTATAGGCGTAACTAACTTGGTTCAGGGTAGGGTCGGTGACAAGTCCTCCTAGCAAGGGTGTCAATTTCACGACCATTTAACAAATATGTTAGACCATCCGAATACAGGTTCACACGACCCGGCACTCTCACATTGGACGCGTCCTCTTTTGTTACGACGACCAATTAGATGCGTCGGCAACCAAGAAAAGAGAAGACTCGGTCACTTATTCGACCGAGTTATGGGCTTGGCTTATGAAAAAACAACGCCCGGTAAAAAATTATAACGTTTTAACATCTATTAAAAGAATATTTAAAAATTTAAATAAACTTACCATATAAATATCCTAATACTTCTTTGTTTTTATGCACACTTTTAAAACCAATATTAATTTATATACTTTAATCTTCACAACTCAAACAATATCTAAAAAACTCTCAAAGCCAAAACACCAAAAAACCGACGCCAACAAAACGTTTCAACACCGGATTCTAATCCTCGTTTAACGGCTACTAACCACCCATTATTTTTAAACCCGCAAGTTTTGTATACCAACCACAGCAACAACAATAACAACCACCTTTTTATCAAATAACTCGTTCCAACCTTCGTTTAACCAACCAATGTACCAATAACAACAACAACAATATCAAATGTATCGTCCACTAATGTTACACGATTCATCGTTATCGCCACCGTACAAATCTCAAACTTCATCAACATTATTCTTCGGTTAACCGTTTTATTGTTGAATTCGTTCTTTAGTAGTCAACATTATTCTTCGGCTCAAGGTCCTGGTGGTCCATCCGGATACGTTCAAGACGACTCTCCCGTCGAAGAGGTGGCGCTCGTCACAAAGAAGGCGTCCAAAAGACGTCAAAATCCAAGACGTCTACAAACAATGAAGCTAGACTTCCATGGACCCAGTGGAAGAGTTAGCATTTTGTAAAGCTTGGATAAACACGTCTGAAAATAGTATCAAAGGTAGGGGTGAGCAATCCCAGTGGAAGAGTTAGCGTTTTCTCGGGACCGTCCCGATCCCGACACCCGAATCCCTTCCCGATACCGATCCGACTGTAATCGGGTCGGTAGCCGGTTTGCGTTTTCCTGGTAATCGGGATTCGGGACGGGTCGGGAGTCGGGACGGTCCCGAGAAAACGCAGCCAAAATCAAGATTCGGGACCATTATCGGGATTCGGGACGAGTCGGGACCATTATCGGGTCGGGAGTCGGTTTGGGTTTTTCCCCATTGTCGGTATCGGGATTAGTCGGGACGGGTCGGGATTCGTCCCGATGTTCACCCCTAATCAAAGGTAATGCTAAAAGTCTGTTCGGTTTTGAACAACTGTACTAGGTTACTTTGAGATATGAGGGAATCGAGAAGAGGATACGATGCCTTCAATTGAAAATGGAAAAATAGGCTTCGTCTTAAAATTGGTCAATTTTGCGCGATTCACGATAATGTAAAACGGATGAACCAAAATGATGCAAATGACTTGCTAATGCTCGAGCAAGCGGTAGCTAAATATAAAGCGATGTACGGTCAAAGCTTCACACTCATTCAGCCATGTAACTTTGAGAGAACATAAAAATTGGCAAGAGATAGAAATACCAAAATTTTACAAAACCAAATCCATTGCAAACAAAAAGTTAAAGAAATCAGAATGACCACTTTACATAACACGCCGGACTCAGCACATGGTAGTTTTAATCTCAACAACGAAGCAGGTGATTCAGAGGAGGAAGAGGTTCGGGAAGTTCGACCAACATACCGGGACAAAGCTAAGAAGAAAGTGTCATCCTCTTTCGTTCCTTCGGAATCTTCAGCTGTTGTGCCTTTTGTTGATTTGTTTATCGATAAATGGAAAAAGTCAAATCAGGTTTCTTTTCTAAAAAGAAGGAAGCATTTGATTCTTATTTAGGTTTGTCTTGAGAGTTTCAACGTGACTTCAACCATCAGCCCGTTTAAATATATAATCTTTTATATAATAAAGGAAAACCTTAATTGGGGGTTTTGAGATTTTGAAAAACTAAATCATTCTTTAGTTATTATATATTTTTTTTATTATTGTTAATCTGTAAAACTATGTTTAATAAAATAATTCTAAATATTTAGTGCAGCAAGGCTAGATTATGAAATATTTAGCAAATAGAACTTTAAAATTTTATACAGGATCAACAGTATCTTCGTTTGAGGCGTGCCATATGTTTTCGGAAAGCCAAAAGAGTCTATTTTCATGTAAAGTTAGCCTCATGAGTTGATTCATTAGTTAAGTTAGTAAAAAAGATGCAGACTGTTGCAGAATGACAACAAATTAATGTTTTGCTAAGTGTTTTAGTGATAACGACTTGATATGATGTTTTTACAAGTTCGGGGTGGTTATATGATATGATAGCTTATGTGGTCATGATTCATGTGATTCAAGTGTAGAACCAAGTGGCAAGACTTGGTTAGCTTAGCTCGAGTTCATGAGTTTATGTATTATAGTTAGTTTATATGTGTTTAGTTGCACTTATAATTGCATAATTATGTCATATTATATTGATGCTTAGTTGGTATGTGTTAACATTATACATGTACATCTATCATGATATAGGTGTTTGAGGCATTTTCAGAATCATTCATCTTGCATTATATGGCCCAGGTGAGTAACGGATTTTAGCTTCATGTTGCAAGATTTTCCATGATGTTATAGCATGTGTATAGTTCAAATATAGCCAAAAACAAACCATGTCTAGGATGCTCACAAGAAGCATCATTTGTCAAGTCAAAGGTACCTAAAAATGCACCAAAAGTCATGTATCGTGCCTAAAAAGTGCACGATATGGAATTCCCATAGAAGCATCCTATGTAGATGACTTGTGCTTATTATAATGTTTACATCCAACGCGGATGATTTATGTTTATAACATTAAATTAACTTTTATACCAAAACTCCGTGTATACACGAGGTTATACTATAAACGCAAATATACATTAAAACTGATTTATGTTAAAACCAAGTATGTAGAATTATTCTAAGTTTTACATTGAATAACATGGTTTATCAAGTTACCCACGTATAGGGTTAGCGTGGTTTCGAAATCGCAAAGAACCGACTCGAAACAGAAAGAACTGAGAATCGGAAAATGCATATTTTAGGAACCGAGAATCGGACCAAAGAGCGTGTTTCAGTTCCAATTCGGTTCTTGGGTCTGGTTCGGGTATTTCGGTTCTACCCGATTTGAAACAAAATTTTAAAAAACACCCAATATTTTTTTGCAGTTACCCTATTTTTGTCCCTTTGAATTGTGACCCATTAATAGCAAAATAAAGTAGAGTGCTTAAATCGAGATAAACATGAAAGTCGAAAACTACAATATTTAATTTGATACAATTTTCCCGCATAAATTTGCTCTATTCATGTTTGGTTAAGCTTGTCACTCAAACGCATAAATAGAAATTACTTGTAACAAACCCTCGTTAGATTTTTACTGAAAGTAACAACATATATCGAAACTTACTCCTAATTTCTTGCGTAAATTAAAATTTATCAGTGTTGCAAAACAAGGCCTACAATGCCGATTAATCACCTCCTAAGCGCTACTGGGCTGCCAACCTTTCCGATTTTTGTAACCGGGTCAAACAAATCGGTCAACAACGGTTAACGTGTACCACCCCCAACTTCGTGATACATAGCGGAATTCAAACTGGGTGTTACTTCATGGCACAACAGATTAATAATAGAAAACGAACTCTAATGGAGTCTAATGGAGTAATTAATATGTAATAGTTAGCTTAATTAGGCCTTTATGTTTGTTATTATGCTAAGGCTTATGTAGAAGGCCCATAAGCCTTGACCCAAGCCTAATAAGGAAAGTGTTGTTCCCTATTCACTATAGTTTAAAAAACAATTAAGTACTTAAAACAATTTAATAGTGAATAATGACTGAAATTAACGTAAGTAAAACACACTAAGTAATTTTCAACATCATATTCTTATTAGAAATAAATCAAAAGAATACGTTACCCAAGTACTTTCGGAATAGTACTTGGGATTGAAATGACAAAGTTTGGGTGATTCCTCTCTAAGCTCAGGCTAAGTCTGAGCACAACTCTTAGAACCCACTGAGCTATCTCAAGGATAAAGTTGTATTTGGAAGAGTGAAAAGTTGGCTTGTGTGTGTGTGTTTTTTACAATTCACAAGCATAAACTTTTCACTCATTCTCTTATGCTATTTATACAAGTATGGATATTTAACTTTAACCTAGAAGACAAAAACATTGATCATGGTAATCCCGAATATAGATATATTCGATTACTGTTTACTTTGCTATTTGTAGTCAGGCGGCGAAGCTTCTTTCCTTAACAGAGAATCCTTTAGTATCGCCGCTTACTATAAATGGGAAGATATGGCTTTAGTAGATAGGGACTTAGTTTTATCTGGGTAAAGCACTTGGGGGCTTAGTTTTATCTGGGTAAACTTTTCCCGCCTAGTCCCGCTCATTCTTCAGTCTTTAAAGCCTTCAGTCTCTTCCTTCAGTTTGTCTTCAGTGCTAACAGTTGGAGAGGAGTCTTAGGGATTCAGTGAGTTATTGTCATCACTCACTGAATCCACCATCTTCTTCTTGACTTGGTCTTCACCCATTAAGTTCCGCCTTGCTGAGTGGAGAGGCTTCTTCTTCGCCTCGTACTGAGTAACCTGAAGATGGCTCACTGAGAGACTATGCACTCAGTGACCTGATAGTGTTTAACGGATTAAACACTTAGGTTATTTTCTATTCAAATCCTAGATTAAGGGGTTTGGGTATTTACTGAACCCAACAGTCTCCCCCTATTTGGATATACAAATAGCCTAAGTGTTTGATCAGTGTAAGTGAGCAAATGGCTTCTTCTTACACTGAATGTACTAATGAATACAATATGGAACACTGAGTATTTTAACAAAAACATACATCTTTATTAATCATCTTACATGGTTCCTATCACTAGTACAAAGAAAAGATAACATGATGTCAGTCCAGATGGATTCCCAGTGCTTCAAGTTTCACTTTCTTGGTGATGAGTGTTTCCCTGTCAGGATGGTCTCTTATCTTAGCATTCAGGTCTTGACAAAACCTGATGTTTGCTGGGGATTGGATCTGAGAGGCCACTGGAATATAGCTGATCATAGTAGCCACTCCTGCCTGATCGATATCACTCTACCTTTGGAATGCTGGGTTCCCGTAGACATCAATGAAAAATAGCCCTCTTTCAGGCTTTTCAATCACTAGACATTTCACAAATTTCACACCCTCAGGCAGCTCTCTGTTGCATTCTAAGCCAGGCACTTTGATCTCAGGCTGGAACTCAACTCTTTTCCTTTTGCCAGTGGATGCTTGTGGTTGAGATCCTTGAGGTGCAGTCAAGGCAGGCTGAATTCCCAGTTGGGCTGGTGCATCTCTCAGCCTTTCATATCTTTTGTTGAGCATCTTCATCCGGTCCTTGACCACCTTATTTTGCTTCTTTTCAATGATTGGACCAAGCTCATCGAGTTTAGTGATCCCAAAATCAACAAAAGTTAAGGGATCATGAATCTCGAAATGTCTCTTATCACCCCGCTGTAGACATTCATTGCTAGTGGTTTGGAGTTGGGGATGATTTTTACATCAGTGATTTTATCAGGCTTCCTTCGGCTTGTCATTGTCCAGTTGTAATGATCAATTCGTTCTTGCCTGACAGCTTCAGCTTTCTTTTTCTTTGCTTCAAACTGCTTTCTCATTGCAGCCATCTGAGCAGCCTGAGCATCCTTGAACTTTTGCCCTGCCTGACCCTTTTGAATCTTGCTTGGATCTAATCTCATGTTCTCAGCTTCTTCGGCGACAACCTTTGCCAGTGCTTCTCTGTTCCTTTTCTCTTCCTCAGCTAGTTTCAATCTTCTTTCTTCTTTAGCAAGATGTTTACTCAGCTGTTGTGATGTGAGCAGGTATTCAGTGTCGCTGATTTTATAGGGAATCTTCTCAGGCTCAGCAGTTGTCATTTTGCCTTTGCCTTTGTCCTGGCCTGAGGAAGATGATGCAACTAGGGGTAGTGGTGTTGTCATGATTGATGTTGTGACCGTCAGTGTTGTTGTAGTAGATGTTTGTGGTGGTAGTGAGGAGATGGGTATTGCTGAGACTGGTGCAGATGATGTGGGAGCTACTGAGACTGGTGGTGTTTGCTCCCCGTCAGTGTGAAGAGGAGTTTCTTCAGCAGTATTCTCCCCCTCAACTGTTGCCGGAACTTCAGTGAGGGCAAGAGTTGGAGTTGGTGCAGAGGGGGACGGAGCTGCTTGACCCTTGAAGGCCTGATAGATTTCGGTGATCATGACCTTAATCTCTGAAGTATCTGCTTGAAGACCAGTGACCTTTGCATCCAGGTTAGCCTAAGAGATCTCCAATGCAGTCATTCGGGGACCAATATTCCAGGCCATAGAAGATGAGGCCTGAGCCATAGCAGCTACCTGAGTGTTCAAAGAGTCCATTGAGGTTTGAAGAGACTGAACTAAAGATTGGAGACCCTGAACATTTGCAGATTGTAGCATTTCAATCAGTTCAGTGAGTCGAGATAAATTTTTCACATACACCTTAGTGGCTTCCAGCACTTTGGCATTGAGTGCTGGGTCTTCGTTAACAGCACCCCTGATTTCATCAATTTTAACTCCACATGACTGAAGATGCTTGAGAAACTTAACCAGGTTTTCATCCAGTCTGATAAGGTGTTGGTACATGAGATCTCTGTGCTCATGAACATTTTCATTGAAGGTGAGCACATCAGATCGAAGATCAGCGTAGCTGGCTGCCGCTTCAGTGTGTTGATCCCAAAATTGTTCAGTAACCCCAGTGTACAGCTTCCTTGAGGCTTTAGTGATCCACTGAACCAGCTGTCTTTTAGTGACTGGAAGAATGTTGTCAAAACGGTTAAATTCCCCAGAGCTGAATGATGAGGAGTCTGAGTCATTATCTTCTGGATGAAATGGTGACTCAGTATGCTCCTTTGGATCAGGCTGAGGCTTTTGTTCAGATTGAACCTCAACGTCCATTTCTTCTCCAGCTGATAAAATTTCATCTTCAGTTTCAGCAAGTACATCCTCTGAGAATAGAATACCAGTGACATCAGAAATTGTGAGTAAGGGGTTGGTGATGGGTTCCATATCAGCGGGTGGTATATATCCCTCTGAGTCTTTGTCCCCCGTTGACCCCTCAGACACTGGTGGGAGTTTCCCAGTTCCTTCTCCGGAGTCAGGATTGGTTTTGGGTTCCGTATCGGCGGGTTGTTTCTTTCCCTCCGAGTCTTTGTCCCCCAGTGACCCCTGAGACACGGGTGGGTGTTTCCCAGTGCCTTTGGCGGAGTCAGTGATTGTTGTATCCCTATCAGTGGGTTGTTTGTTTCCCCCTGAGTCTTTGGGATTGATCAGTGTGCCCTCAGACAAAGACTTGGATTTGTTAATGTCATCATCAGGCGTAGTGGAAGGCGCTCCCCTACCAGCGAGTTGTTTGTTTCCCTCTGGATCTTGGGGAGTAGTAGATGTGACCAAGGGCACTGACTGTGATGTATCAGTGTCCTTCGTTGTCACGGGGGTGGATGTTGCCTGGTCAGTGGGTGTCTGTTTAGTCTCGGGCTTTTTGTGCCTTTTAGGCAGTGTTCTCGAAGCCTCAGGGCCCTGAGACTTTGGTTTAGTCTTAGTCCCAGTTTGAGACTTCCCCTTACTCTTTTTGGGAGCAGGGTTTGGAGACACTGATCCACTCTGATTGTTTACAGCAATCATATGGGCCGTCAATTTAATAGGAGTGACAAGGGATGGGTCTTTTTGAAAATTTGATTGGCTCAGGATGCCTGGTAATGCACCAAATTTTTCTTCCTGAGGATAGTTTGTACCCAGTAACACTTGCAAAGCACAAAAGACAAACCTAGGATACGAAACGTATTTCGTCCTAGTTTTGCTCTATAGCTTGGTCACGAGATCACTGTAAATGATCTCCCCTATGTCGACAGTGACCCCATTCATCAAGCAGTATGCCATCATCAACTGAATAGAGTTAACTTGTTCAGTGGATGAGTGGTTCCCGCCGAGGACCTGAATCACGAAAGTGAATAGGATCCTCCAAGCCACGGGAAAAGAGCTTTTGGTGACTGGGGTCTTGTCCAAAAAATTTGGATCTAAAATGATTTGTTTTAACCCATCCTTCACTGTGGAAGGTTCAGGATGGGCGACATAAACTCCTTTATTGTAATCCAGCCCTGTTGAAGTGCAAAACGTTTTATAGTCCAGGGTGAATTGTTGTTGCCCCCCATGAAGACTGAATCTGATGAGATATTCCCTGAGAGGTCTGAGGTTGTTCTCATCAGTAGAGGGTGTCGGGTCAAAGGCCTTGGTTGTTGCCCAAAACTCCCTGAGGAGATTTTGGTAAACAATGGAGGGACACTGAATAAAGGCCGTTTTCAGTGGGCAGTTAAATTAATATTTTATAATGTCTTTGTAGGCTGGGACAGTTTCAGGGTATTCAAATTTGCCTATGACATTATTAGTTTTAAATTCAACATTTGTAAGATCTCCTACCCACTGAGAAGCAAACTGGAGAGATTATGTTCTAGCCATTTCCATATAAAAGGATTTTAGGGTTTGAAAAGAAATACTTTGACTAGAACAATCAAGGATTTAATATCTCTCAAGTTTGTGATGAAAAACTTTTGTAAATATTTACAAGGAAGGTTTTTCAAAAAAAGGTTTAAAGATTTTTAAGAACACACAAATTTTTCTGGATTTGAGAAAGGATTTTGACAGAGTTTTGTTGCAGAAAATAATTTGTGTGTGTTTTCTTGGTTGAGAGGAGGGTATTTATAGAGTGGTGAGAGGGGTGGTTTTTGCATAAACGTGGATATGTAAAGACAATTTTTGAAAACGTTTGAAATTCCACATTTAATGCCACCCACCACTACCCACAGTAAAATCCCGTATTTCAAGGGAACAATTGCAATGCACAGTAAGAGTGCACTTTTGCAGTGTTAAAATATCCATTGGATATTTTATGTGTGAGAGGGCATTTAATGCCAAGTGGGTAAGTGATGAGACCCCTGACAGTAAGACATATATTCCTATATTAAATTGGTGAGATTACCAACCTAGGACATTTAAGTAACTAATACTTGGAGCATTTAGTTACTCATTCAATGCTTTCTGTCAGGGACCCTGAGTGAGTCTTACTCATTCAGTGAGAGGTTTGTTTTGGATGTTCAGGGAGGATGAACCATTTCAGAGAACTTACTGAGATTTGTTTTCAGATACCTGACTTTCAATGTCAAGCATTCCCAATTCAGCTTTCAGTCTCCTGAAGGTAGGTTCATCCAAGGGTTTTGTGAAGATATCAGCCAGTTGATATTCAGTAGGGATGAAATGAAGTTCAATGTCTCCCTTCATTATGTGATCCCTGATGAAGTGATATCTGATATCAATGTGTTTGGTTCTTTGGTGGAGGACAGTGTTGTTGGAGATTGCAATAGCACTGGTGTTATCACAGAAGATGGGCACCATTTTGTAATGGATGTCATAGTCACTGAGTTGACTTTTCATCCATAATACATTGGCACAACATCCTGCTGCAGCTACATATTCAGCTTCAGCTGAGGACATAGCCACTGATTGTTGCTTTTTAGCACTCCAACAAACTAGTTTTCCTCCAAGAAATTGACAGGACCCTGAGGTACTTTTTCTGTCCATGTTGCAGCCAGCATAATCAGAATCAGAGTAACCTTTGAGGTCAAACCCTGAGCACTTTGGATAATAGAGTCCAAAGCGTGGTGTGCCCTTCAGGTATCTGAGTATTCTTTTGGTTGCAGTGAGGTGGGATTCTTTGGGATTGGACTGATATCTTGCTATTAGACAGACTGAGAATTGTATGTCTGGTCTGGAAGCAGTTAGATACATCAATGAGCCAACAATCCCTCTGAAATGGGTTTGATTGACTGATTTGCCAGTGAGATCAGGTCCAAGATTGTTAGGTGGGACCATTGGAGTCTTCACTGAGGTACAGTAAGATATCTCATATTTCTTCAAGAGATTTCTTGTATACTTCTCTTGACTGATGGAGATTCCTTTTTCAGTTTGCCTGATTTGTAGTCCAAGAAAGTATGTGAGTTCACCCATCATGCTCATTTCAAACTTCTTTGTCATCAGTTTTTCAAACTGTTTGCAAAGTTTGTAGTTTGTTGAGCCAAAGACGATGTCATCAACATATACTTGGACCAGTATCACATCCTGCTGTGTTCTATAGACAAACAGTGTGTTGTCTATCTTTCCTCTAACAAACTTGTTTTGTATCAGGAAGGCTGAGAGAGTTTCATACCATGCCCTGGGAGCTTGTTTCAGTCCATAAAGGGCTTTGTCAAGCTTACAAACATAGTCAGGGAATTCACTGCTCTCAAAGCCTGGAGGTTGTTGAACATAAACATCTTCCTTGAGTTCACCATTTAGGAATGCACTTTTTACATCCATTTGGTAAAATTTGAAGTTCATGTAGGTAGCATATGCAAGGAAGATCCTGATGGCTTCCATTCTTGCAACATGAGCAAATGTCTCATCATAGTCAATGCCTTCTTGTTGACTGTAACCTTTGGCTACAAGTCTGGCTTTGGTTTTAATGACAGTTTCGTTTTCATCGGTTTTGTTTCTGAAAACCCACTTCATGCCTATGACAATGACATCCTGAGGACATTTGATCAAGGTCGTGACCTTGTTTTTGTCGAACTGTTGAAGTTCTTCTTGCATGGCCTGAACCCAGCTTGGATACTTTAGAGCCTCAGTGACACTTTTGGGTTCTATATCTGAGAGGTAATCAGCATATAGACATTCATTGGCTGAAGCTGCAGTTAAACTAGCAGCCATGCTTCTAGTGAGCATACCCTCAGTGGGTTCACCAATGATGTTTACAAGCTCAATGTCCTGAGTTCTTTTCCACTTACTTTGTGGTCTAGGTTCTGAGCTTGAGGAAGTCACTGGAAGTTCAGGTGTGAGTTCAGGTGCAAGAGCCACAGGATCATTTAGATCATCTGTTGAGATGTCTTGTTCTGGTAGAGGTTCTTGAGTTACAGGATCCTGATTATTTGGATCATTGTTACCTATCCCAGCAGGGATTGACTGATTATCAATGAATTCACTGATAGTTGGTTGTGACAGGTTGTGAGGCAAGACATAATATGAGATGTCAGCATCAGCTTGGTATGAGGAATTGGTTTCAGTGTTGTACTCATCAGGAGGATATCTTGATGAGTTGTCAATTCCGATATCCTCCACTGAAGTGTTGGTGAACCTGATGCTTTCTACACTTTCATCAAAGGTGACATGAAAAGTTTCCTCAACTTGTTGTCTCCTTGTGTTAAATACCCTGAAGGCTTTGGAGATCAATGAGTAACCTAGAAAGTATCCATCATCAGCTTTAGCATCAAACTTTCCTAGATGATCCTTGTGGTTATGAATAAACACAGGACATCCAAACACATGAAAGTAGCTGATGTCAGGAAGTCTACCTTTGAATATCTCATATGGGGTTTTATTATGTCTTTTGACAATGATTGACCTGTTTTGAGTGTAACAGGCTGTTTTAACTGCTTTAGTCCAGAAATGCTTTGAAAGGGCTGAGCCATTTAACATGGTTCTTGCAGCCTCAATGAGAGTTCTGTTTTTCCTTTCAGCTACCCTGTTTTGTTCAGGGGTATAAGGAGATGAGAAATTTTGGGAGATTCCCTTCTCATCACAGAAACTCTCAAGCTCAGCATTTCTAAATTCAGTACCATTGTCAGTTCTGATTTGTTTCACTATAATGTCATTCTGGTTTTCAATGTTCCTGATGAATGACATTATAGTATCAGCTGCCTGACTCTTTTTGGAAAGAAAGTATACCCAAGTATATCTTGAAAACTCATCAACAATGACAAGTGTATACTTCTCATGCTAGATTGATCTAGGACTAACTGGTCAAAAGAGATCCATATGCAAGAGGTGAAGGCAGCTTTTGATAGAGAAATTTTGCTTGGTTTTGAAAGATGCTCTTTTATGTTTGCCTTTTTCACAGGCTGAGCATGGTTTATCTTTTGCAAAAACCAGTGATGGTAAGCCAAGGACCTTGTTTTGTTTTGCCAAGTTGTTGATGTTTTTGAAGTTTAAGTGTGAGAGTCTCTTGTGCCACAGCCAATTGATAGTTTCAGTGGCTTTGGCAAAGAGACATGTTCCATCTTTAGAGAGAGTTGACATGTCTAAGACATAAACATCGTCTCTCCTAGGAGCAATCAACACAACTTCCTTGTTGGCATTGAAAATGGTACCTTGTTTGTCATTGAATTTATAATGTACTTAGCATCACATAGCTGACTGACACTGATGAGATTGTATTTGAGACCATTGACATAAGCAATCCTAGAGAAAACTATTCCATTGCAGTTTACTGAACCATAACCTTCTGTGGGACATGATGAGTTATCACCAAATACTACCTTGGGCCCTGGTTCCTTTACATACTTGTGCAGATATTCCTTCACACCAGTCATGCTTCTAGAGCATCCACTGTCTAGATGCCAGATAGGCTCCCTGGCATGCCTCTGCACAAGTAGTAAACTGAATTAGTTTCTCTTCGTGACCCACTTACTAGTGGGCTTGGGTCTCATGGTCTCTTTGAATTGAGCAATTGATTCATGGTCAGTGGTGGAGTGCAATGAGCTACCACAGGTTTTGCATTTAGAGACTGAGGATGACTCAGTGGATTTGGGTTGCATTGAACTTCTCCTTGCATGGATGACACTGTCATGCTGGGATGTCTTATGAGCTGTGTTACCGCAAATATCACAGCATGTGTTCATAAGACAATCATCAGGGCGATGATCATTAAAGCCACAGTGTGGGCAAGGAGGAAAAGGCTTAGCTCTCAACTTTTGAGCTGACTTGGATGAAGAAGCATACTGATGACCAACTTTGGTGTAGTTTGCTTGATTGAGAGAACTTACATATTGCAAGTGGTCAGCAGTTCTGTGATCATCCTTTTTGCAGATCATGCAAAAAAGGATTCTATAACAGTTGTCAGTGGTATGACTGGTATAGTGGCACATATCACATTTCTGCTTGTTTTTGGTGGTGGCTTTTGACTTTGAGGAACTTGAGGAAGCTGACTTAG
Source organism: Chrysanthemum seticuspe (assembly GCA_019973895.1). Lineage (NCBI taxonomy): Eukaryota > Viridiplantae > Streptophyta > Magnoliopsida > Asterales > Asteraceae > Chrysanthemum > Chrysanthemum seticuspe. The sequence goes on along the minus strand of BPTQ01000008.1, from coordinate 83,198,040 downwards.
TTTCCTTGATTGATTCAGGGACCTTTTCAATGGATTCCATTTTGTCAGTTAGCTTCCTCACTAGTTCAGTCAGTTGCTGAATCTGATCAGCTTCAGTGGGGACAGAGGATGTGGAAGTTTCAGTGGGGGTGGATTCTTGTTGAGTTGGTTTTGAAGGTCTTTTCAGGATGGTTCTACCAAGACCAGACCTTTCTTTTGGAGAGTGTGGATTGTATTGTAATGGAGTAAGCTCAGAGCTAGGATCAGCACCCTGAAGAGGTTCCAAAGGTGGAAGTGGTGCTTGAGATTCATCTTCAGACTCAGAGATGTGTTCAGTGCTACTGGGCACATCTGGGAGTCCAAGTATGCTCTTTAGAGCTTGACTTTCAGGCTCTAGAATTCTTCCAGAGTCAAAGTTAGGAAGCTTACTCTCAGGATTAAGTCTTTCAATCCAATCTGTTAGCCTTAATAGTTTTATTAGAAGTGATGGTCATTCACGTTTAGGAACTGTGTAACGCGTGTTAGATATCGTGATAGAATAGTCAACGGGCTCGTGGATTGGGCTAAGCTAATTGGTTAGAAGTTATGTTAAGCTAGCCTTATATCCAATCCAACCCATGTCCAAGCCCACGAGGCCCAAGCTAAAGCCTTTTAGGGCATCTTGTATTTAGAGTATAAATACCCCTCAAATGGTCATTTGAGGGGTGTGCTTGAAAGTGTGTGTGTGTGTGTTTTCTTCCTTTGCAATAAAACATCTCTCTTGTTTTCATCTTTCACATATACGCATAACATATCTTATATCAAGTCACCATCTTTCTCATCTCCATTTCTACGCTTTGTTTGTGTTTGGGTTGAACGTGTTCTATGCGTAGCGTGGTTTCACGTGGTGATACTTGTGTTTGTTAAGTGGGTTTGTGATAAGGTTGATAAAAGTAAGGTCCTACAATTGGTATCAGAGCCATGTTTCTCTCTCTAAAACTTTTATCAAAAGATTCACGCATAAAACTTTTATTTTTGCACTTAAATCTTCAAGATTCTTATGGTCTAAGGTTTATATAGTGTTAAAGATTCTAGTTTTGGCAAAAATTTCAAAGCTTTAAGTGTTTTAAATCGTTTTTAAACTCGTTTTGATTTCGTTGTTCATTTCTACGCGTAAGCTTTCTAAGCACTTTGGGTGAAAAAGGTCAAAAGGTTTGTGCTATTTGAGTGTTTTTAAGGCTGTTTGTGCATCAGAAATTGGTTGAATCCTTGAAATTTTTTTACGCGTAAGTCAAAACCCTAATCTTACGCGTAAGAAAGTCAAAACCCTAGTTTTCTACGCATAACTTTTTGGTGAAGAATCTTCGTGCAACAAAGGTGACTCAGTGCTTCCCTCACTTGGATAAGTGTGTGGAACACTTCGACTTTCGGATATCTTTTACGCTGTGACAGTGTAAAGGATTTTTGGTTTTAAACCAACTCTTACGCATAAGCAAAAAGCTTACGAGTAAGCACTCTACGCATAAGTTAACTCTTACGCGTAAGGTACTCTACTTCTACGCTTAACGTTTACGCATAAGACTTACGTTTAACCTTAAGTTTACGCGTAACTTGGATTTCTACGCATAAGGATTTCTACGCCTAAGCTCTTTACGCATAAGGACTCCTACGCATAAGATCCTACGCATAAGCACTCATCTCTACGCATAAGAACAGTTTTACGAGTAAGATTTTGAGCAAAACTTCAAACGACTATAACTTTTGAACCGTAACTCCGTTTTCAGCGATCTACCCATCAAAACGACCGTGAGAACGAGGAGAATAGACCGCCGAATAAACTAAACCTTCAAGTCCTAAAAACGCTCCGAAAAGAAGTTATTAAGGTTTTTAAGTTTTTAGACCAATTTTTCACTACAACAACCGAGCTTAATCTTCATCCTACACAACTCCTTTATCGTTGAATCGATCCTACATCAACTTTATCATATCATACCTTCATCAATGGCAACTCAACAAGACATTCATGCAGCCGGTGCTGAAAACCGTCCTCCTATGTTGGAAAAAGGTGGTTATCTTCAATGGACAAGTCGAATGCTTCGTTACATCAAGACAAAACCTAATGGAAAATTGATGATTAAATCCATTAAGGATAGACCCTTCATACCTCGACAAGTCCAAGACCCTGGAAATGCTGATGCAGCACCTCCCGTCCCACCATTTTTTCGTCTTCAAAAAGAAACAGAATACTCTGAAGAGGATCAGAAGCAAGTCGAAGCAGATGACATGTCAATTCATATTGTCCAACTGGGTTTACCAAGAGACATCTTTGCTGCTATAGACAGTTGTGAAACTGCTTTCGATATGTGGGAACGAGTTAGACGACTTTGTCATGGAACAGAAATTGGTCAACAAGACACATAGAACAAGTTGCTAACTGCTTGGGAGAAGTTTACATCTACTCCAGGAGAATCCATTGAATCCTACTATGGAAGGTTTTGCACTTTAATGAATGAGCTGATCAGAAACAAGTTGACACCCAGAACTATCGTGAGCAACATCAAGTTCTTGAACAATCTACCAGAAGAATGGGGACGATATGTCACTATTGTCAACCAAACAAAAGACTTACATCAAGTGAACTTTGATCAACTCAACGATTTTCTGAAACAAAACCAAAATGAAGTGAATGAAGTCAGACAAGAAAGATTAGCAAAGAATCATGATCCATTGGCACTCATTGCAAAGACTCAAACTCAGTGAATACACAACAACAAGCTTCATCATCTTCCACTAACAATAACTTGCAGCAATACATCCCTCAACAACAAACCTATCCACCAAAACAACAACATTACCAGGAACAAGGAATCACTGATCTTGAAATGGAACCCGAAGAAGCTTTGTCACAAGTATTTTCTTTATTGGGTAAAGCATTCAGAGGTCGCTATTCCACACCATCTAACAACAACCAAAGGATTTCATCAAACACTCGCAATAGGCAAATTGCACAGCCGGGTGTGAACATGGGTAATCAAAGACAAATGGTTGGAGTTATTGGGAATCAGCAGGGATATGCTACATGATTTCGCATGGGTAATCAGGCGGTTCCGAATCAGGGTAATCAGTTGGGTCAGAATGTTGGGAATAGAGCAGTGGGTAATCAGAATGGGAATGTTGCAGCTCCAGTCGTTGGGAATTATGGAAATGTGAATCAGGGTAATCAGGTTACGTGTTATAACTGTCAAGGATTGGGTCACATGGCAAGGAATTGTCCAACTAAGCCGAAAAAGAAGGATCTTGAGTATCTTCAGAAAGCTATTATGTTGGTACAAAAAGAAAAATCTGGACTTCAATTGAGTGCTGAGGAACATGACTTCATGGCTATTATGGATGATTTGGAAGACCTCGAAGAACTCAATGCTAACTGCATCTTCATGGAAAATCTTCAGGAGACTAAGTACGACACTGATTCTGACGCACCTCCTGTCTATGACGCCAACGCAGTATCTGAGGTACCAATCATTGATCCATGCTATAACAATGTCATATTTGATGTGTTTACTCATGACGAACAACATTCTGTGACGCCAACACCTACTTATGATACATACATGGACAATCCGAGTTGTAGCAATACTAACTCTGACACTCCAGATGTGGATCCTAGTGGAGACTGTGTGGCACAAAATACTGAGACTGATGAGGAAACACGTGCTTATTTTGAATCATTAATCAATAAATGTGGCATTGAAATTGAGAAAGTTAAAACGGTCAATCGCGAAGTTAAGGCCGCGAATGCTAAATTGACCGTTGAGCTTGAGAGTTACAAGGAGAACGCAAAAGCCTTTGAATTTCAGAAAAACAAAGATTCAGAATTAGAAACTGGTTATCGAAATTTGGTTTCTAAAGAACAACTTTTGCAAATCAAGTATAACATACTTGATGTGAATTTGAACTTAAAAATTAAATCTTTAAACAAGGAAATTTCTGATTTAAATAACCAACTTTCGAAACAAAAAGAAATGTTTTCTAATCTTGAAAAAGATAAGAAGCAGTTGATTACTGATTTTTCAAAACGAGAAGACTCTCTTCTTGATGAAATTCTTGATAAAAATGAGAAAATCCAAACTTTGGAAAATTTGCTTCTCAAAACGGGTCATTCTGCTCAAACAATCAAGATGCTGTCTAATCAAGTAAATCCGCGTTTTCATACTACTAATAGAATGGCACTTGGTAAAGACCCTTCTTCGTTCCTCAATAAAGCTCAGAAATCTCAGAATGTGTTAAACAATGGAAATGTTTTGCATAAACCCATAATTGTTCGTGATTCTCTTGAAACGTTAGAACTATCTGAGGAGAGTAGATCAAAAATGAAACAAAAGAATTCGGAAATCAAACCTATTGATTATAACAAATGGAACAAAATTAACAGAATTACTTTTGTTAATCAAAAAGAAAAGTCAAAGTTCTCCATCACACCAAATGTTTCAAACAAAGAGTCAAAACCTGTTTCAAAATCAGTTTCAAAACCAGTTGTTGTCTCCAAATCTCTTTCGAACATTGAACAAATGTCTTCAAACAATCCTTTTAACACAAGTGATGCGAGAAGTATTTTAGACAATGTGAAAACTAGAATTGTGGATCTTCAAGACACTGTTAAAACTAAAACCAATATTACAACAAACATATGGTTTAATAGTTTTGATAATGAAAATAAAAAGTACTTTGAAACTCAAATTGCCCCTCAGCTGAATGCCATCAGTGCAAGGGTAATTCATTTTGAACAAGCATTTTTGAAAGAAACAGTTGACTTTGTCAAGGACCATAAATCCCTGGTAAAGCAAGCTAATGACTGTGTTGAACAAGTCAAAGCTTTGGAAAATTTAAATGACTCTCTCTTCGAAGATGTTCTGACTACTGATATTATGTCCATCATTTTGCAAACATATTCTGTTGAAGATCATGAAAGACTCCAGTCTGAGACCTCCAAAATTGTTTCAAAATATGAAAAAGCACTTGAGAAACTTGAAAAAGAAAATGTCTCATATTTTAAACAACTTGATCAAAAAACTGAGGATTGCAAGTATGACAAACTGTCGTATGAGCGTGCCTACAATGACATGAAAGCGAAAAATGATCTTTTGAGGGCTCAGCTGGAATGTCAAAAAGGAAAGGCAGTGGATACTAAGATTACAAAACCATTGACTGCGGAGAAAGCATATGTTCCCAAACCGGTTTTAAAACCAAAAATGTCTGTTTCAATGCCTTCTCCAAAAGTCAATGAGAAAAATGTTTCATCAAAACTAGTCACTCCACCTGCGTTGCCTAAACATATTGTTGATAAAGGAAAAGCGGTTATTGAAAAACCAAAAGTTTTAGCACCTGGCCTTTTTAAGATGAGTACCACTAATGCGTCTGCCTCCACATCTAACACATATGGAACAAACGACATAAGTTTAGAAAAGCACTCTAAAGAGACTAGGAAAGCTGAAACTACTTCTCTAGATAAAAATGTGAATCCTAATGAGTGTGCCTTACCTTCTACAGGACTAGGAAGCACCTCTAGGAGCAGCAGACTAAAGCCTAAGAGCAATACAAGGAACAATAGAGTCTCGCTTTCCTCTAAGAGTAGTAGCTTGAATAAAGAGAAGAAAGTAGAAGAACACCCTAGGAATTTACCGCTTTGTAATAAGAAAGACATTTCATCTGAATGTAATGAACCTATGAAACTTGCTAAGTCTAATGAATCTGTTGAATCTGTTTGTTTAACTTGCAAGAAATCTTTAACTAATGTTCATGATGATTGTGTCTCTAAGAATGAGATTGTTAAACCTGTTAAGAAGAATGTTCCCAAAAGAACTTATGCTAAACGAATAGGAAGACTAGGAGACTTAGGCTTTACACTACTGATAGGGAGCATAATGTTTACTTTAGGGATGACATTTGGAAACCCACAGGTAGAACTTTCACACTCGAGAATGGTAGAATGAGTGATGCACCTGTCTTACCAATAGATGATTTCTATGAGTGTGATCAGGATTTTACCTCTAACCCAAAGGAACCAAAATCAAAACGGTTTCCAAAATCTTCTTCTTCTGTTATTGGCAGGTTATCGAAATATGTCTTTGGATCGTCGACTCGGGTTGCTCCAAGCACATGACTGGGAATCTGAAGCTGCTGATCAATTTCGTCTGGCAATTCATGGGAACCGTACGTTTCGGAAATGATCATGTAGCAGCTATCATGGGTTATGGAGATCTACCTTTTGGAAATTATTTGATCTCTCGGGTTTACTATGTCCAAGGGTTGGGACACAATTTGTTCTCAGTCGGGCAGTTTTGTGATGCAGATTTAGAGGTTGCTTTTAGGAAAAATGCTTGCTTCGTTAGAAACTTAGATGGCACTGATCTCTTAACTGGGAATCGTGATACAAACTTGTATGCTATCGACATCAATCAAATGGCCTCTTCATCACCAATATGTCTTATGACACGAGCATCTGGAACACAGTCCTGGTTGTGGCATAGAAGGTTATCCCATCTCAATTTTGACACCATCAACAATCTTGCCAAAGACAACATCGTCAACGGACTTCCAAAGTTCAAATACACCAAGGATCACTTATGTCCATCATGCGAACAAGGAAAAAGCAAAAGAGCATCATATAAACCCAAATCCGTACCTAGTTCGGAAGCAAAGTTGCATATGTTGCACATGGACTTATGTGGCCCAATGAGAGTTGAAAGCATTAATGGAAAAAAGTATATTCTTGTTATCGTAGATGATTATTCAAGATATACATGGGTTAAGTTTCTGAGATCAAAAGACGAAGCACCAGGCATCATCATCACCTTTCTGAAGCGTATTCAAGTACTTCTTCAAACTCCAGTAAGGGTTGTAAGAACAGACAACGGCACAGAATTCACAAATCAGGAGTTAAGAGCTTATTTTGAAGATGTTGGAATAACTTATCAAACATCAGTTGTTAGAACTCCACAGCAGAATGGGGTAGTTGAAAGAAGAAATCGTACTCTTGTGGAAGCTGCTCGCACAATGCTAATTTATTCTAGTGCACCGTTATTTCTATGGGCTGATGTTGTTGCCACTGCTTGTTTCACTCAGAACCGATCCCTAATCCATCCTAGCTTCAATAAAACCCCGTATGAGCTTGTGAACAACAGAAAACCTGATATCTCTTACTTTCACGTGTTTGGCGCTTTGTGCTATCCGACGAACGACAGAGAAGATCTAGGTAAATTGAAAGCTAAAGGTGATATTGGAATCTTCATTGGATATTCAGATAACTCGAGGGCATTCAGGGTGTATAACAGGAGAACTAGGAGGATCATGGAGACGATGAATGTGAAATTTGATGAACTTTCACATATGGCTTCTGAGAGACTCGCTCTAGAACCCGCACTAAACCAGCAGACTTCTGGACACATCAGTTCAGGACTCGTACCTCAAAGAGCTCAATCAACTTCGTTTGAAAATCCTAAAGAACAAGAATGGGAGAAATTCTTCGAGTTAATGTTCGATGAATACTATGGTGGAACTTCGACAAATGCATCAAACCATCATTCCGCTGCACCCGCTCAAAATCATCCTCCACCACCAACAGAAGATGCATCTACAACGGTCAAAACCAATGCACCAACTCCATCTACATCATCTACATCTACTCAAGTTCTTGCACCCGTTCTACCAGCAGTTGATGAGCAAAACCAACACCAGAACGATGCAATTTTAGATGAAGACTTATTTGAAAACCCGTTTGCTACAGAATCAGCTGAATCATCTTCATGCTTACGAGAACCATCTAACTCGCATACGTATAACCAACGGTATCCTTCTACTCTGAAGTGGACAAAAGACCACCCAATTGAACAAGTTATTGGTGAACCTTCAAGGCCAATTCAGACGAGACGTCAACTTGCCACCGATTGCGACTTATGCATTTACCTTTGCTCAATTAGCTATATCGAGCCAAAGAACATTCGTGAGGCAATGGCAGATCCCGCATGGATAGAAGCAATGCAGGAGGAACTTCTCCAATACCGTCTTCATGACTCTTGGGAAATGGTTCCAAGACCAATTGACATTCGCGTCATTGATCTCAAATGGTTATGGAAAAACAAACGGGATGAAGAGATGACTGTAATTCGCAACAAAGCTCGTATTGTGGCCAAAGGATACATACAAGAGGAAGGGATAGACTTTGAAGAGTCATTCATGCCGGTAGTTAGACTTGAAGCAGTCAGGATATTCTTGGCCTATGCAGCTCACAAAAAATCACGGTTTATCAGATGGACATTAAGACCGCGTTCTTGAATGGAACTCTGAAAGAAGAAGTGTACGTGAGTCAGCCAGAAGGCTTCATCGACTTGGAACATCCAGACTACGTCTACAAACTCAAAAAGGCAATCTATGGTTTAAAACAAGCTCCGAGAGCGTGGTATGACGAACTGTCCTCTTTCCTTATCCAAAACAATTTCACCAAAGGAACAGTTGATCCTACCTTGTTTACACAAAAATGCAAAAACGACATTTTGATTGTTCAGATTTATGTGGACGACATCATCTTTGGGTCCACTAATCCGAAACTTTCAAAACATTTTGAAAATCTCATGAAAAGCAAATTTGAAATGTCCATGATGGGGGAACTAAAATTCTTTCTTGGTTTACAAATACATCAGTCCCCTCGTGGAATTTTTATAAATCAAGCTAAGTATACAACTGAGATTTTGAAAAATCATGGTATGGATAATTGTGACTCGGTCGGAACACCAATGGTAACTTCACCAAAAATTAGAGCCGATTTGTTTGGGAAACCTATTGATCCGAAGAAATATCGGAGCATGATTGGTTCTCTCATGTACCTCACTACTAGTCGACCAGATATTCATTTTGCTGTTTGCTTGTTAGCACGGTTTCAGGCTAAGCCTACCGAACTGCACCTCAAAGAGGTTAAAAGGATCTTTCGGTACCTGAAGACATCCATTCACATGGGACTTTGGTATCCGAAGGAATCCAGATTTGATCTAATTGCCTTTTCAGATGCGGACCACGCAGGTGATCAAGTTACAGCAAAAAGTACATCCGGAGGAGCACAATTTTTGGGAGAAAAGTTAGTCAGCTGGTCTTCAAAGAAACAAGATTGCACTGCACTTTCAACCGCTGAAGCTGAGTGTGTGTCTCTATCTGCGTGTTGTGCTCAAGTTCTATGGATGAGAACACAACTCACAGATTATGGCTTTACTCAAAGACTAAGCATATCAGAGTCCGCTACCATTTCATCAAAGAGTACGTCGAAAATGGTACTGTTGAATTATTCTTCGTGAAGACAGATTACCAACTCGCCGATCTATTAACTAAAGCCCTTCCAAAAGAAAGGTTTGAGTATTTAGTTCGACGAATTGGAATGCGATGCCTAACCCCTGAGGAGTTAGAACGTCTTCTCGAACCTTCTTGAAAATGATTTTCCAAAAAGCTTCGCTGTAAATATTTTTGAAAAACAAAATACAAAATTTGAAAAACCAACAAAAGCAAAATATAAAAATATAAATTTTTCAAAAATACAAAAACAATATAAAATCAAAAATACAAAAATATTCTTCTCACGACATGTCTCTTGTATAATCGATATTCTGTACGTTTCTAGAAATGTCATTCAACAATGATACGGGCATGTACAGATGCTTGAGCGAGAGTTCTTTAATTTGTTTTCAAAACATGTCGTTTCTCATAATTTCTTCATAAAATGGCTTTCGTATACTTCAGTACGAAACCCAGACCGAAATGATGACTTTTGATTATTTTTTTCAAAATCAAAACTCGTGCTTTTATAGAAAAAATCAAGTGTACGCTTCAGTGCACTACATTTAAAAATGGTGAGAAATCATCATCATCTTGAGCACCTTTTCAAGATTGTTCAAAAAGATTTTCAAAATCTTTCAAATATTTTGTGCTCAAGATAACTCCCTCTAAAACCCTTTAATTGATTATGCTTTATTAAAGGGGGAGTATAAAACAAAATGTTCCAAATTCATGCTTAAATCAAATCCGTTTGTCTCTCAAAAAGATTCTAAAATGTTGTTTAATCCGTTGATATAAAAAATATCACGAATATGCTATTTTTGAGGGGGAGGAGACGTGATTAAATTGTGATCAAAAAGTTTAATGATCGTTGTTTGAATCTCAAAATGAGATCGACTCAGTTGAAACCAATGAATTGACGAGGAATCATGTACCATCTCGAGAAACTTTCTATGGACTTTACCAGGACGAGTAATAATTTCAAGCTAGTTCTCTAGTGATGCAAACGTGTCTCGAATCGGTCTAGCTCATTTAAAGTCGATCAATTCAAAAAGTGCGAACTTTACTCTCACTGTGCAGATTTCTTTCAAAACTTATAAGCACATGTGAAGGGGGAGTGTTTCTGAAAATATAAAACTCACAGAGTGTTTCATACATGTTTTCTATCATAAACACTCTGAGAGATTTTCAAGAAAAATGGTTTTATGGCAACAATAGGACAATCATGGAGTTATAAGGTGACTAAGGATAGGAAATTCGTCCTATGATCCGCCAGAGCCGGAGGGATCTACCCAAGGACATCACAAATAGTTAGTATTAGAAGTCCTTAGGAATGATTGAAAAAAGGAGTAATGTGAGAAAGGAGAAAGAAGGGGTTGAAGAATTAAAAAGAAAAGTAAAAGAAAGGGTGAAAAGAAATAGCCCTCCATATTCAACCTTAGGGCAGAAACCGGGTTCAATACATATGCTACTGGTTGTCACTAGATGACACTGGTATTGAAGACAAAGACGTCATGGACCCAGTGACGCACTACACTAAACCTTCTAGCCACTCAATTCCTCTTAAAAGGATTTGTTTCATTCTCACTGGGAACCCTACATAATCTATCGACTTTCTCTTAGAGATCGTTGATATTGAAGAAGGAGACCCTCTCCCTAGTCTCCGCTCAGGAAAACCAAAATGCACTATTGAGTCTAGAGCCACGAGATTCATCAAAAGATCTCATAGGAACACTTGACATGACATCGCTTGCTGTTCATCAATAAGGACACAAGTGATATATTATAGAGTCCTACGCAGATCTTAGCAATCTGCCAGAACATTTATGAGAAGTTTCACATCTGTGATCTTCAGTGATTGAATGGAAACTCCTGCCAGGGTCAACATCAAGCAGCCCTGCCACAGGTCACTTCGGTAACTCCTCGTGGATTACGCTTAGTGTGTCTCAAACGGCCTACAGTCGTGGAGTGATGCTTCGGTGTACTTCTGCGACTCATCTGAACTGTAGATGTACTTCGGTATATCGTGTTATCTCACTTGTGGGACTCCAGTTCAGGAACGGCCCTTGTGAGAATTAGAGATGTGTTTTCACACTATGCTGTTAACACCCTCAAAATTCAAACTTGTAAGTGCCGGAATCCGCTTATTACTAACTTGTTTTTATGTTTTCTTCTTATGGAAGCTCTGGAGTGGATTGATCGTGCAGATTATCCACATGCTCATACCAACAACACATGATAGTTCTCATTAAAATCAAAGGCAACACAAAGTCAAAGAGGATTCTTCGTCAAAGTCAAAGAATCTACAAAGTATAAAGACTCGAGAACTACATCATTGGTAACCAAAAGACAAATAGAAGTGTGAGCATGGTGGAGAAAGGCGTGGAGACACCTATCCAACGAAGTTGACAATGGCAGACAACCACATTATCTGATCACAAAGCATGAAGGAACAATGAATCAAGACTATTCTATATCTACATGCAAAGTTCAAGCTCAAGGAAAGTAGAGATCTTATCAAGTGGAGCATCTTTTGAATGACCACCCCTTAGGGGGAGATTGTTAGCCTTAATAGTTTTATTAGAAGTGATGGTCATTCACGTTTAGGAACTGTGTAACGCGTGTTAGATATCGTGATAGAATAGTCAACGGGCTCGTGGATTGGGCTAAGCTAATTGGTTAGAAGTTATGTTAAGCTAGCCTTATATCCAATCCAACCCATGTCCAAGCCCACGAGGCCCAAGCCAAAGCCTTTTAGGGCATCTTGTATTTAGAGTATAAATACCCCTCAAATGGTCATTTGAGGGGTATGCTTGAAAGTGTGTGTGTGTGTATTTTCTTCCTTTGCAATAAAACATCTCTCTTGTTTTCATCTTTCACATATACGCATAACATATCTTATATCAAGTCACCATCTTTCTCATCTCTATTTCTACGCTTTGTTTGTGTTTGGGTTGAACGTGTTCTACGCGTAGCGTGGTTTCACGTGGTGATACTTGTGTTTGTTAAGTGGGTTTGTGATAAGGTTGATAAAAGTAAGGTCCTACACAATCACTGGGCTTGGGAACAGACATCATATTGGTAATCATGCCACCAGACACAAATGGTTTAGGACTCTGGTCTTTGTTGTGAGAGTCAGAAAGATGATGTTCACCTATGACTCTCTTTTTGCTACTAGGGGCACCCACAACATCAAAGACTCTTGGATTCTTGGCGGTCCAACTATCAATGATTTCTTTTTCTTTCTTAAGTTCATCTTGAAGAGCCTGATTTCTTTTAACTAATTCAGTGTTTTGAATTTGTAAGGTGATAGCCTCAAGCTTGTTTTGTTTTAACACAAGTAACTCATCCCTACACTTGTTCAATTCAAAACTTAGCTTGTTGTACTTAGAAAAAAGATTTAGTCTTTGCTCCTCTACAAACTTAAGATCAACATTGATATAGTTCATATAGGACTGCCAATCAGAATCATCATCCATAGAAAGTAGAATATTTACCTTCTTCATTGTGATGTTGACCCATTCTCCATTTCTGGCATGATTCTTTCCAACAGCTAGCTTGTCTTCCTCTGAAAGGGCCATCAGTGCGCTGACATGCACCATTTCATCATCTGATGAGACTGGCTCTTCATCCCAGCCGAAGGTTTCAGCAACAAGACCTTTGTTTTTACCCTGCATAGATTGAACACTTTTTGGCTCTAAGGGACTGGTCTCAAGTAATGCAAGCTTAGCTTTGATCTTCCTATACCTGGCTTCAAAATCTATTGTTTTGTTCTGGTCAGATTTATTCTGAAAGTTTTGATGAGACTGATAGATTTTAGGTTGAAATCTGCTAAAGCCTGAGGACTGATTTGACCCTGATGGTCTGTAAGAGGGTTCATAAATTGTTTTTGAAAAACAGTCCTTTGTAAAATGGCCTCTTTTGTGACACTTAAAGCATTCAGTGTCCTCATTTGCTTTAGCAGTTGAAAAACCTTTGTTTCTTTTAATAAACCTTCGAGAGTTTGCAAGGAGTGCCCTTTCTTGAAATTCAACGTTCAGGTCATTTAGGTACTCCTCACTTGATCTCTCATCAGGCTCATCATCTGAATTTTCTTGAAAATCTTGAACCACATTGTTAGAAAAGAAGGCAGTTGATATAGGTGAGGTGATGGTCAGGGACTTCTTGACTTCCTGAGACTTCTTTAAGTCAGGGTATCGTCTGTTGATGAGGTTTTCCTCATAGACAAATTTCCCATAAATTTCAGGAAGTTCAAGATTTTGAATGTGATTTGCATTTCTAAGTCCCTGAGAGAAGTTCAACCACTTCTCAGGGAGACAATTGACAAAACCAACATTAATCTCATGTTTGGACAACTTAACACCATCATTAGCCAGTTCATTTAAAAGAGTTTTGTATCGGGTGTAAGTTTGTGAGAGAGTTTCAGAGTCCCTAGCCCTGAAGATATTATACTCAAGTTTCAGGTCCATAACAATGGTCATCCCAGGTTTGTTTAGCTGTATTACAGCTTATAACTGACTCCATTATATCATCAGGAAGACACGATATTATGATACTTTTGAGTCTTTGGTCCTGGTTGACCACTCTCCTTTCATCCTGAGTCCACTGAGCTTCAGGTTTGGGCAAACCTTCAGCAGTCTTTGGGATAAATGGACCTTCATTTATACACTTGATATAATAAGGTTCCATCCCAATCAAATAGCAAAGCATACGCTTTTTCCATTTCTTAAATTTGCCAACTTCAAGTCTAGGGGCAACAGCTGAATAAGCTCCACCCTTTTATCGACTAGTTGGGGTACATCAGTTTCAGCCATAGTAATCCTGATTTAAAAACATTTTAGAGCGGCTTAAAAGGTTTTATAATCAGCCTTGCTCTGATACCACTTGTTGTTCCCTATTCACTATAGTTTAAAAAACAATTAAGTACTTAAAACAATTTAATAGTGAATAATGACTGAAATTAACGTAAGTAAAACACACTAAGTAATTTTCAACATCATATTCTTATTAGAAATAAATCAAAAGAATACGTTACCCACGTACTTGCGGCATAGTACTTGGGATTGAAATGACAAAGTTTGGGTGACTCCACTCTAAGCTCAGGCTAAGTCTGCGCACAACTCTTAGAACCCACTGAGCTATCTCAAGGATAAAGTTGTATTTGGAAGAGTGAAAAGTTGGCTTGTGTGTGTGTGTTTTTTACAATTCACAAGCATAAACTTTTCACTCATTCTCTTATGCTATTTATACAAGTATGGATATTTAAATTTAACCTAGAAGACAAAAACATTGATCACAGTAATCCCGAATATAGATATATTCGATTACTGTTTACTTTGCTATTTGTAGTCAGGCGGCGAAGCTTCTTTCCTTAACAGAGAATCCTTTAGTATCGCCGCTTACTATAAATGGGAAGATATGGCTTTAGTAGATAGAGACTTAGTTTTATCTAGGTAAAGCACTTGGGGGCTTAGTTTTATCTGGGTAAACTTTTCCCGCCTAGTCCCGCTCATTCTTCAGTCTTCAAAGCCTTCAGTCTCTTCCTTCAGTTTGTGTTCAGTGCTAACAGTTGGAGAGGAGTCTTAGGGATTCAGTGAGTTATTGTCATCACTCACTGAATCCACCATCTTCTTCTTGACTTGGTCTTCACCCATTAAGTTCCGCCTTGCTCAGTGGAGAGGCTTCTTCTTTGCCTCGTACTGAGTAACCTGAAGATGGCTCACTGAGAGACTATGCACTCAGTGACCTGATAGTGTTTAACGGATTAAACACTTAGGTTACTTTCTATTCAAATCCTAGATTAAGGGGTTTGGGTATTTACTGAACCCAACAGAAAGGAAGGGAACTTGCATGTTGCCCTAGTTCCTTCCTATAAATACCTCATGTAAACCTTCATTTGAAGATTGGTTGTTCACTTTTCTCATTCACTCTAAGCATAAACCTTTCTTCATTATATTCGTGTGTTTGGCTAAAGTGTTCATCCGATCTCTCTTACCTTATTTCTTATATTGATGCTTGTGTTACATAAATGGGAACCTAACAGTGGTATCAATCGCTAAATAGTTGGGTGAACGATTTTGTTTTTGAAGTTTTACTTTCTATGCATAAGTTTCGGTTTCAAAACTTTCATACGCAAAAAAGCTTTGATTTTTTCACTTTACAATTCAAGATTCTTGTACTTTAAAGGTTATTTGGTGATAAAGTTTAAGTTTTTGGCAAAAAGTTTCAAACTTTATGCGTATTTGATTGTTTTTAAGCTTGATTTTAGTCGTGTGGTCTGTTCTACGCGTAAGGTGTCAAAGCGTTTTGGATCATCAAGTTTCAGACTTTTGTGTTATTTTGGTGATATTGAAGCTGTTTCATCACAAAAATCGGGTTTAGAAACACTTTTGGGCAGAAATCAAAGTTTTGGAAGATTTTGACAAATCTTACGCATAAGAAAACCCTAATTTTACGCGTAAGGTTTCCTTGGGTTGATCTTCAGTTTTCTTTGTTTACTCAGTGTTTTCTTGCTTGGATAAGCCTGAAAACACTTCCACTTTGGATATCTTTTACACTGGAATAAGTGTAAAGGATTTTTTGGGCAAAACCTTAGTTTTACGCCTAAGCAAACTCTTACGCGTAGAATCTTTACGCATAAGCTTGTTCTTACGCCTAAGCTCTGTCTTACACATAAGCAACTCTTACGCATAAGCATTCTACTACTAAGCTTTTGTCTTACGCATAAGCTAAGGTTTCCTTAACCCTACGCATAAGCTAATTCTACGCGTAAGCTAACCTCTTCCGCGTAAGATTGGTGTTTTTACGCCTAAGTTTTTTTTCTTTGCCTAAGCTTGATTTCTACGCATAAGGATACTTCATCAACAAAGTTTCATTCGACTACAAAGATCCATTTTTCAACACAAGTTTCAAGATGTCTCAACCACCATACTCTAGCTACTTCCCTCATGTGTATCCTCAACAACAACTACAACAACAACAACAACAACTCAATCAACAACAACAATTTTATCAACAACAATTTCAACAACAATTTCCTCAAGGAGCAATTCAACCACAAATGATTCAACCACCACCTAGTCTTCAAGTACAACCTTATACAAACTTTCACAATCAACATCCATCCAGGAATACTATGAAGGAACCGTCTTGGTTTGCAAAGATGTGTGAAGCTTTAAGTAGCCAACAATCCATTCATGAGGCTGGATCACTTGATAGACCTCCAATGCTCACTCCCGGAAACTACGATCAATGGGTAATACGGTTCTTCAGGTTTTGTGATCTAAAGAAGCCACATGGAAAGTTCTTAAAGAAGGTCATCCTGGAAGGTCCATTTCAGATGCCTACTGTCACTGTACCCGGAGATCCCAATGCTAATCCACCAAGAGGTGATGTCACCAACGTTGCCAGTCTTAATGAACTAACTGCTGATGAACTTCTACACTTTGAAGCCGATGAACTGGCAATGCAATACATTCTTTTGGGATTACCCAATCCGATCATTCGAAGTGTTGATGCTCAAAAGACTGCTAAAGCAATGTGGGAACATATTCATCCTCTCATGGAAGGCACTGAACTCAATCAAGAAGACATGGAATCCAAAATCTACTTGGCTTATGAACACTTCATGATTGAACCAGGAGAGACATTAGAGTCATATCATCATCGATTCTCAGATATCATCAATGACTTGGACAAACATAACATCATTATGCCAAGAATTGCAGTCAACACTAAGTTCCTGAGTAGTCTTGGTCCTGATTGGGAAAAGTATGTCATTTTCATCCGTCAAGCAAAGAATCTTCATCATGCTACATACGGATTGTTGTACGACTATTTGAAGCCCCACCAAAAAGAAGTTGACAAAGAAAGGGTTATCCATGGACTCCCTGTCTCACCTTCACTTCTGGATAATCAACAATTAGCTTTGTGGGCTCAAGCTTGTTATCCTTAATTCCCGACATTACAAACTGTCTTCACAAATCCTCCACAACCAACTACAACAATTACACCATATGATCCGTCACAGCACCAATCTCAAGAAACTCAATTGGTTCCATACAACAACAACAATGATCAAGCACTTTACAGTGAATCTAATGAGGATACAAAATCTTTCGATGCATTGCAACAAGGATTTGTCATGATTGCTAGAGCCTTCGGCCGATATTCAAACAAATCCAACAATCGCATTCGTACCTCATCATACACAAGGAATCAGGTTGTTGTTAACAATGGACGTGTTGAAGTTCAGAATCGTGGTAATGTTCGTCAGATGGGCGGTGGTCAATGGTTTAATCAAATGGGAAGGAATAACATGGGTGCTCCACAACAACAAAGGGCTCAAGTGGTTGAACAGGGTAATGCTCATAATGGGATTAATGGTCTTCGTTGCTATAACTGTAATGAGAAGGGTCATCTGGCTAATGCATGCCCAAAGCCGAGGAAAAGAGGCAGCGCTTATCACAAAGAGGCTTTACTCTTGGCTCTTAAGGATGAAGCTGGTGGAACTCTCACGAACAAGGAACAGAGCTTCATGGCAAATGCAGATTCTGATGATGATATGGAGGACTTGCAGGCTAATGCAACAGTTATGTTGATGGCAAACATGCACGAACTCCACATGAGTGACACAGGCCCAGTGTATGACACTGACGGCTTGTCTTAGGTACCGGATCAAACCATATTCATTATTGATATGATATCTCTGCCTACATCTGTATCCGACGAGGATCAGAGTGTTCAACATGAGCCGTCTACATCTCATTCTGATGATAATCAAATAGATCCCGTAGTTATATTTGACGATCAAGATGACCTTATGGTTACCATTGATAATCAAGTCGACTCCGTGGTTATACTTGAGGATCTGACTAATGATCATGTTGAGACTCACGTTGAACAAGCTGAACTTCCGTCTGAACTCATGACCTTACTTAAAGACCAAGCATCTCGCCTGGAAATATGCAAGGACATCAATAAGCAATTAAAGGACAAAAATGCACTGTTAACTAGGGATATTAGATGCTTAAAAAACCAACTCAACATTTTTCAAACTCAAGAAAAACATGAAAAAGGTTTTGAAGTCGCGTTTGCTAAATCTTACCAAAACGAAAAATCATTAGAACAACAGATACGTGATCTAGTCGCATCCAAGAATGCTTTGTTGTCTCAAATAGAACAACTGAAATATGATCATAAACAACAACTTAACGCTCTCACTTTGGAAACTCAAAAAGCCAAGTCTGAGTTGTTAACTTGTCAAAAACAGTTCTCTGAGTACAAAAAGCATTCCACGAAACAAGTAGATGACTATCTTGAATCAATCACAACGATTCAAATTTTTAATTTCAAACCAAATCCGAATGGATATGGACCGAATCTTGTTGATTACAAACCTAAGTTTTCAAACAGAGCATTCAAACCAAATCTTGAATTTTACAGTGCAGAACATAGAATTGATGATTCCATTATGAGTGTTGTTGAATATAATCGTCAAGAGGAATTAGATGCAGAAGACGAGAGTCGATCAAAATTAGAAAATGTTGTTTATAACAAACCATTTAACTATTCAAAAGCCATCACTTTCGTCGAACAAAAGGATACTTCTAACACACCTTGGGTTATCACTCCTATGTATAAGTCTTCTAATGTTGGTCCCTAACCCAATTCTGCACAAATTAATGGTCCTTTACCTTCACTCAGTGAAGTAAAATCAATACCCGAAAGTCGTCAAATTCTTAGATATTTTGACACTTTCCTATCTGACATCAAACTTTTGAACGTGAGATTGAATTTCATTCTGAAATAAAAGTTGAACATTTTCAATCGCCTCAGGCGCGAGAACAAAGAGATATTTTTCAGAAAATAATTTTACCCCATGTTCAAAACTTGAAAAATTGTGCATTGTATTGGGAAAGGGAATTTCATAAGAAACTTGGACTGATGAAAATAGTTTTCGAGAAAACAGAAACATCTATTTCAAATACAAAACGTAAAAAGAAAATGTTACGAAAAGATGTTGATCGACTCTTGGAAGATGTTATCTGTGCTGATATCCATAATGTGGTGTTATTACATTCTGTTGCATATGCATTTGATTATATCTCTGCTGATTCTGTTGATTATGTTGAAAACGTTGAGAATACTGATACTGTGTCACAAATCAAGTCTTTAAAAGTTGAAAATGAACGATTGTTAAACGAGCTTTCAAATGCAAAAAGTCGTCTTCAATGGTGTCAAAAAGATTGTCAAAATCGTGAACTCGCTTTGCAAAACAAAATCAACCAGTTGCATGCCAAAACTCTTAATCCAAAACTTGAGCAACTGGATGATCAAAAAGCGTCTTTGAAATGTCAAATCTCAAATTATGAACAAGAACTTGCAAAAGTTAAAAAGGAATATGGTGTCATATTTGATTTACTCAAACAGAATCGTGATGAAGCATCAAACGAACTTGATCATTATCTTGCACACACTAAAGAAGTCATGAATGTTTATGGAAATCTTCGTTCTAAAAATCAAGATTTGTTGCACACTATCATTGAGTTAAAATAGAAGTTAAGAAAGTATGAACAAGTTAAGCTTAGTAACACTAAGGTACTTGCACCTGTAACACTTAGAAAAAGTGACACTAGAATGCCTAATGACAAATCACAAGAAACTAATGTGCTTCCCTCTACTGAAACAGGAATAGTTGCCTCTTTTCCCAACACCCGCACTTCACAGCCTAGGAGCAATACAAGGAAGAATAGGAAGTTGTGACGTAAGAAAAGAACAATAAAGAATGCTGAAGTAGAAGAACACCCTAGGACTTTGAATAAAACTCAAGTTGCACCCACTTTAGATATTGCGTCTGACAAATGTAATGAACAAAGTGATGTAACGAATGCTGAATCTTTAAGTACTCTTAATGTTTTGTTTGAAGCCTCTTGTGTTGGTTGTCATAAAAGCATGTTTTCTGGTTGTCATGATAAATGTGTTGCTAAGGCTATCTTGAATCGCAAGCGGAATAATAGAAAACGGAATACCTCTAGGCCCACTAATGCTTCTAAGTTTGTGCTAGGTAAACCACCCTCTAGTATTCCAACTACGATCATTGATGTACTCATAGAACCTCCTTCACCTCCTAGGAAGAACTTATCACCTAGTGCATTCACTAAGACCAAAGCTAAGACTAGTTGGAGATGGCAGAAATGGTTACATAATACACTTGAATTTAAATGGATACCTAAAATCATTGATATGTGTGTTTCTACTATAACTGCTTCAGAACCCTCTAACTCTTCAGGTTCCACGTCTACTTCTATTCCATCTGTGTCGTCTGTGTGTAATGCAGGTGATACAGATCATCCTTTGGATTGTTGATAGCGGATGTTCCCGACACATGACAGGCAATCTCAAACTGTTATCAAACTTTGTTGCAAAGTTCATTGGCACTGTCAGATTCGGGAATGATCACATCGCAGCTATCATGGGCTACGGAGATAACCTCAATGGCAACATCGAAATTAGCAGGGTTTATTATGTGGAAGGCCTCGGTCACAATCCCTTCTCAATAGGTCAATTATGTGATGGAGATTTGGAAGTTGCTTTTCGGGAGAAAACTTGTTTCATTCGTGATCTACAAGGAAACCATCTTATGTCTGGCACCCGCAATTCAAGTCTTTACACAATCTCAATGCAAGACATGATTGCTTCATCTCCCACCTGTCTACTTTCAAAGGCAACATCTACAAAATCTTGGCTATGGCACCGTCGTCTCTCACATTTAAACTTTCAAACCATAACCAACCTTGCTCGATACAAACTTGTTGAAGGTCTCCCAAGATTCCGATATTCTAAAGATCACCTCTGCTCAGCTTGTGAACAAGGGAAAAACACTCGTGCTCACTTTCCTTCAAAGGTGGAACACAGCTCACAGCATGTGCTTCATCTTCTTCACATGGATTTGTGTGGCCCGATGCGCGTGCAGACGATTAATGGCAAACGCTACATCTTGGTAATTGTAGATGACTACTCAAGATGGACTTGGGTTTATTTTCTTCGAAGTAAAGATCAAGCTCCACAGATGATCATCACCTTTCTCACGAAAATTCAAGTTCAGCTCCGGAACACAGTCCGACAAATCAGAACAGACAAAGGAACTAAATTTGTGAATCAAACTCTTCGTGCATTTTATGAGAAAGTGGGAATGAGCATCAAACATCTATTGCACGTACACCAGAACAAAACAGAGTTGTTGAAAGACGAAACCGTACGTTAGTGGAAGCTGCAAGAACAATGTTGATTAATGCTAAACTTCAAGATTACTTGTGGGCTGAAGCCGTGTCAACTGCATGCTACACTCAGAAGCGCTCAATGATTACCAAGCGCCACAACAAAACACCTTATGAGCTTATCCACAACCGTAAACCGAATCTCAAATACTTTCATGTATTTGTATCCCTTTGTTATCCGAATACTGATCGTGATGACTTTGGTAAGCTCAAAGCCAAAGCTGACATTGGAGTCTTTGTTGGATATTGTGAAAACTCCAAGGGTTACCAGATCTGTAATCGTCGTACAAGGGAGATTATGGAAACGATTCATGCCAATTTCGATGAGCTTACAGAAATGGCTTCTGAGCATAACAGCTTGGAACCCGGTCATAACCGTTTAAACTTTCCTCAAACCCCATCATCAGCTGAACCTAGTTTACAACTAACTCGACGTCAAATGGAACAGCTATTTGCTCCTCTGTTTAGTGATGATATTGATGAACGTGCACCAGGTGTATCAAATGTTTCCGCTGCTCAACCTGATCAAAATCTAATACCTGATACACCTGCTACAACAACTACTATTGAGGAAGCACCACCAGTTGATTCTACAACAACAGTTGAACAAACCGCATCCAACGACGCTAAACCAGCTGATGATCTTCTGAACAATGAAGTACCCCCACCTGCAGATTATGATCCAAATGCGTTCTTCAACCCGTTTGCTAATGAAACTGCCACATCGGATGTTGCGGAATCATCCACAAGCCATTTGAATCCTCCCAATCTGCAGAATGTATATCAACATCAACCTTCCACACATCGTTGGACGAAAGACCATCCTCTTGAAAACATTATTGGTAACCCGAATCAACCAGTCGTAACTAGACAACGTCTTCACACAGACGGTGAACATTGCATTTATGCACTCACTGTCTGCCAATCTGAACCTAAAAACATTAAAGATGCAATGATAAAAGACAACTGGATTGAATCCATGCAAGAAGAACTCAATCAGTTTAAACGTCTTGAAGTATGGGAATTGGTTGAAAGACCAACAGGGGTCTCCGTCATTGGTCTCAAATGGATTTGGAAAAACAAATTGGATGCTGAAGGAACCGTAATCAGAAATAAGTCACGTCTGGTGGCTAAGGGTTATAGACAGGAAGAGGGTATTGACTTTGAAGAATCCTTCACTCCGGTTGCTCGTCTTGAGGCTGTACGGATTTTCATGGCGTTTGCGGCTCACATGAACATCACCGTTTATCAGATGGATGTCAAAACGGCTTTTCTCAATGGAAAACTGAAAGAAACGGTCTATGTCAGCCAGCCAGAAGGATTTGTTGATCCAGAGTTCCCGAACCATGTCTACAAGCTGAACAAGGCTCTCTACGGCCTCAAACAAGCTCCTCGGGCGTGGTATGATAAGTTATCATCCTTTCTTATCACCAATAATTTCATCAAAGGTTCGGTCGACCCTACACTTTTCATACAATATCACGGGGCACATATGTTAATCGTTCAAATTTATGTGGATGGCATCATTTTTGGGTCAACACATCTAAAATACTCAAACGCTTTTTCAAAACTTATGAAAAAACATTTTAAAATGTCCATGATGGGTGAACTTATGTTCTTTCTAGGACTGCAAGTTCATCAATCACCCCATGGTATTTTCTTGAATCAGTCCAAATATGCCCTTGAAATTTTGAAACAAAAATGGAATGCAAAACTGTGACACCTATGCCACTCCAATGGCACATACCAAGAAACTAGACGCTGATTTGCATGGGAAATTGGTTGACCCTACCAAATACCGAAGTATCATTGGGTCTCTCATGTATCTAACAGCCAGTAGACCTGATATTGTCTTTGCTGTATATCTTTTCTCCCGTTATCAGTCGAGACCAACTGAAACTCACCTCTCTGAGGCTAAAAGAATCCTCTGATACATCAAGGGAACCATTAACTTGGGGATCTGGTATCCGAAGGATTCTGGTTTTGAACTAATAGCTTTTTCAGACGCTGATCACGCAGGTTGCTTAGATTCTCGGAAAAGTACTTCAAGGGCTCTACAATTTCTTGGTGATAAACTGGTGTCATGGCAATCGAAGAAGCAGGACTGTACATCGCTGTCCTCAACAGAAGCAGAATATGTAGCCATGTCGGCGTGTTGTGCTCAAGTCATTTGGATGAGAACACAACTCAAAGACTATGGTTACGTATTTGACATAATCCCGATGTACTGCGACAATCGAAGTGCCATTGCGATCTCGTGCAACTCTGTTCAACATTCGAAGTCTAAGCACATCGATCTTCGATATCATTTAATCAAGGAGCACGTGGAAAAGAGTACCTTTGAATTATACTTTGTGGGTACTGAATACCAACTGGCAGATCTTCTCACCAAAGCCTTAGCTCCTGCTAGGTTCAATGAGTTGGTTCACCGGATTGGTATGCGGTGTTTGACTCCAGAGGAACTGGAAGAACTTTTAAAACATTCTTAAAAATCAGTCAAACACCAAAATCTCTTTTGTAAATAGTTTAAATAACAAAATACAAAAATATAAAATCTAATAAAACTACAAAAATATTCTTCTATCTATATTTCTTTTAATATGGCAAGTACAAATCTTCCGTCAACACTTTACTCTTTCAAAATTCAGTATTTTCTCGGTCAAGTGTTGAGAGGGAGAAAGTAAATATTTTTCGGTTTTATAAAACCTTGTACTTGCATGTTACCTCATTCCGGTTGTTTCTTTGATAATGGTGGTCACATTTCTGGTTAATTGACATTCCCCGGACTCAAATTTGTAAAATTTCTTTATTTTTTAAGTCGAGGGGGAGTGTCGTCATGTTTCTTTCCAAATATCTTGCGTTATGTAACCAAAATGGAAGTTATGGGCATTGAATGAAAATGGTTAAGGTGGAGGGACTAAAGATGTCAAAAGTTCAAACTATTTTTAAACAAAAACACTCCACCTACTAACTCTTCACATTTAATACACTCATTTAATATTTCAACCACTTCATCCTACGCCTATCCTTCAATCTTCAAAACCGTGTTTTTGATCTCAAATTTGTAAGTGGTTTATCATTCTTGGTGTTAAAACAAACAATGGTTTTGATTTATTTGAAAATCTAACGGCTAAATATTGAGTTTGAATGATTCTTGTGTTCTACGCATATGCGTATGAACACAAGATCATCATTTGTGTGTTTGTGATGATAAAAATGGTGCTAAAATGTTTAAATAATCATACCTAAACCATTTCTATCAAACAAATCCACCCAGAAACACAAATTGACTATTTTCAAAATTAGGGCATACGCATGATTTGGGTGTTTTCATATGAGAGTGTTTCTGGGTAATAAGATGGTTGTGTTATGCTTTAGACATGTTTAATTGACCAAAACCGTGCTTGTAACATACCCAGAAACATTAATTTGGTGAAAATTAAGAATTACGGTTTATGTTCATACGAGTTAGGTATTTTTGATACATTAGGTCTTTGATGTTAAAACTCGTTGCAACATAGTCATATGGCCTCTTAGATATCCCAGAAATGATTTGGTGCATTTCCAATGGCTAGATTCCTTATTCGTAATTCTTGAATGTTTAGGGTTTAAGTGTTACGCATATGAGTATCTTACGCGTAATTGTGTATGATTGAGTGTCCATGTGAAAATTGAAAAAGATTGGATAATGTGTTAATGAGATTGTTATGATTAATTTGTTTCAGGTTTTACGCGTGAAATATTCAGAATCAAGGTTAACTGAGTTTCTACGCATAAGGATCACCTTACGCGTAGAATGTTATGCGTAAGAGAAATCTTACGAGTAACCTTTACGCGCAAGGTTCTACAAATGGGACTACACATATCCTGTGAAGGATATGCGTAAACTTGAGTCTTACGCATAAGGTTTGCCCTTACGAGTAGACTTTACGCGTAAACTCCAACATACGCTTACGCGTAAGCCCTATGCTAAGGGATCTTTTTCCTACGCGTAACATTTCTTACGCGTAAGTTTAGATCCTACGCATAAGCTTATGCCTACGCGTATGGTTCACTGTTTACGTATAAGCTTGCAAATCCTACGCCTAAGCCTTATTTTAACCAAAATTATGAATTGTTACACGTACAAACTTGTAAATAACCAAATCATAACGTCACGAAACCAAAATGTCATTAATAAGCTTAAATGTTTAATAAGTTGTGAAAATAAGTGAAAACTTGGACTTTAAAACTCAAAGTTAATCTACTCACCAAACTTATCATGACGTCTTTGGACTATTGGACTAACAAGTGACATTGGACTCGTAACAATCATTAACATATCACATTCAATAAATAGACAATAAAATCAACTTTTGACTAACGTAATGTCTTTCGATATGTTGGTTCTTTTGGCTAAATATCTTTCAGATCACGATATGGACGTTCAAATGGAAAATGTGGATGCACCAAATGTTCTCTCAATTGAAGACATCTTCCCCAACGGTTACACTATGAAGATTGGAAAGAACAACCTCAGGGTCGATTTTGAAAACTTCACTTGTTCTGAGTCTTCTTGTCAGATTGCCGTGGATATTCTGAAGACTCACCCTTACCAGAACATGCTCACAAATTCTGCTACTGTACCAGAGATCTACATTCACCAATTCTGGCACACTATACAAAAGGTCAAAGGTCAAAGTGTTGTGACAGTGACACTTAACAACAAACAAGTCACCATCACACCTGCAGATTTGAGGGCTATTCTTCTTCTTCCTATCATCGAACCTACTGAATACACTGCTACTCCAACGGAAGAGGTCGCTCTACAGTTCATGGTCGACATCGGCTATGATGAAGCTGCCGTGGTAATCACAAAGCACTCATTTGTGGATCTTAAGAACATCCCCCAGCCATGGAGAACACTCTACATAATGATTGCCAAATCCGTTTCCGGACGTGATAGTGGTCATGAGCATCCCAAGCTCATGGAACTACAAATATTTTGGGGTATGGTCAACATGAAACACATCGAATTTGCAGCTCTGATCTGGGACGACATGATGTCTTACCTTAAAAAGCCTGGCACCAAAATCCCTTATATCAAATACACAAAACTGCTGATCCAAAGGGCTATAGGGTATAATCCAGATATTCCTTTGAAACTTGATGACCCCAATCATCACTCCGTGTTGTTTGAGCCCACACTCAGTGTTGTCAGATTTAAGGACTCAACAACAAAGAAACAAGCTGTGGTATTACCAGATTGCCTTCTCACTGCTGACATCAAGGGACTTCATTCTTACAAACGCTATCTGGAAGCAGTTGAATTGGGCAAAGTGGGATTCATGGATGAAAAATCTTCTGGCACACCTGTTAGTAAAACCAGAAGAAGCAGTACTGGAAGTATCGCAAGCACTTGGAGTACTCGTAAGTATCCAAAAAGGACTCACATAAACAAAAGGAGAATTCTATCAACGAGTGCCATCCTTATTCCCAAACCAGAACCTAAGCTAATGAATGAAAGCTCAGAGGAAACGGAAATGGACGAAGAGATTGTCTACTCTGAAACACCAATCGATGATACTTTGAGAGTAGAAAAATCTCCCAGTCCCAAGTCTGATAAAGGGAAAACTACAGTGCTTGAGCACGAAGAAGAGAGCTCAGAAGAAGAGCCACTGGATGAAGACAAAGACTATAGAAAGAAGCTCAAGAACCTCAGACTTCAACACATTGCCAAAGAGTTCGAACAGCAACAAACTCGTGGCCCTGGAGGGTCAAGTGGTGGTGCACTATCTACACCAGTTTCCGATGCGGATAAAATCCCCAATAAGGGAACTGGAACCACCACCCACGAACAACAACAATGGCAACTTGAGGATTCTATCATCTATGACTTTGAGGAACCAGAAAAGGAGAAGTCTGAGAAAGTTTCTGAAGAAGATGCTGAAGCTGCAGCCAAAGAAAAAGCAGCAAAAGCAAATGAAGAAGCTAGAGTTCAGGCAGAAGAAAAGGCTAAAGCTGATGAGGAAGCCAAGAATTATCTTCTAGATAGTCCCACCCGTAGCAAGGAACAAACTTCCGAGCCACCAAAGGACCTTGTGCCTCCTCATGTCTCATCCTCATCAGACTCATCCTCGCACTCATCACCTCCACCATCAAAAGCCACAACCAAATCAGCATCCAAATCGGTAAAGAAATCGACCGACACTTGGGCATCCCGAGCAAAGGCGATGATTGTCCATGCTGTCAGAAAAGCAAAGAAACGTAACATTGTTAACAGGAAGCTGAATCAGCTCGCTGACAGAGTCAACCTTCTTCAAAACGGGATAAACCAGATGTTGGCAGAACGGGAACATATCCAGAAGTTTCTCAATCGAGATGTACAGGGTGAAATGAACAAGACGATTAGGGAATATACTCATAAGTTCCTTCTCGACACTATTCCTGGAGTGACAAGGGGGATGTTCACCAGACAACTCTATCCGAATCTCATGCAGTTGGTCAAGCAAACGATTAGATCAATGCCTCTAACAGTAACAATCAACCCAACTGAGCCTACAGCTTTCTCCGATGCAGAAATGGTTTCCAAGCTGGTACTACAAATGTCAAAACGATCTGGAACGTTTACTTCTGACGAAGGTAAATTGTTTGAAGCATTGCTGGAATACCAACTTAAAACGTCATGCAAAGCTACAGCTGAAAGGCCAAAGAGTCCAAGAGACGATGATGATAAGGATAAGGATAAAGAGACCAAACGCAAGAAGAAGTCTGATGACTCATCCTCTATGCCTCCACCACACCCAAGGACCACCGAAAGAAGATCTCATCCGCGTTCTGCTGCTACAGAGAAACCTCAGGACTCTGAGTTACCACCATCAACAGAGAAAACCGGTGATCATTTCGTATACACTGGTGGTAACGATGAAGAGATCCCAGAGCCCCAACAACAACAACCCACCTCTCCCGCCACAACAAAGAAACCAGAGTCCTCATCAAAGCCAAAGAAGAAGAAGACAATGACCAATGTTGTCTCATGGCTAGATGACGATACAACCGAAGAATACGACTGGTTTTCTAGACTTGTTGATGCTACTCCCTCATTACCAGAAGGTCAAGAAATGGTAGATGGCCGTACTATGGAGCATGTGAAGCTGATTCAAGAAAAGTTTAGAGTGAAGAAGATGACTAAGGCTGAGCTAAGGCGAATAAAGAATGATGCCTTCCAACTGCTTAAAGACAGCTCAGAAAGTGCAATTGAAGTCGAATACCACCTCGACAACATTGCACGAGCCATGTCGAACAATATCGATTGGCTCAATCCCGAAGCTAACATCGACTTCACAAGACAAGACAAGGCTCCCTACTACACTGATTGGACCAAACCTCTACCAACAATTGGCCGACCGGATCAACCTCAAATTCCATACCGTTACTTCTTCAACAATGACCTCGAGTTTCTTCTACACGGTAGCGATGTGACAAGGAAGTACGCTACGTCACTAACATTTCCTTTCCCAGCAGCAATCTACTCTCACAATTCAGCCATCGAGGAAGAAGCCTCACACATGTTTGCTGCCAAAGTGGAAAAGTATGACCTTGATGCTATGTATGGGATTCATCATTGGCCTGAACGCCGAAGAATCTTCTACAGAAGCTGCCAGGTTCTTAAGTCTAAAAAGGAAGTGTATAGTGAAAAATGGATCATTGCAATTAAGCATGTTACCCTGTCGTCGAAGTGGGACTACACATTCCTCAAGAACATTGTTGTCAAACGACAAGACGAAGAGGATTATGACTTCTGTGAAGCGAATTTTCCAAGACTGTCACTGAATGACATTGAAGATATGTATCTCGCTAAGGTGCAAGGACGAATGCGACATTTCTCCACAACTATCTAACGCGAGTACATCAAGTCACTATTAATCTTCATCAGAAGCATTGTGATCCAAGAACGTGTAGAGGACATTCAGCTTGCTGTCGAATCTTATAAAAAACGGGTCAATCTCACAAAACCTCAACTAGACCTTCCCGACATCAACCGTCTTCCTCAATATACCCTTATCAAGAAACCATTTGGGTAGTCTACAGAAGTGAACTACACCACAACTGTTTCATGGCATGTAAAGAGCTTCACAAGTTTGGGGATCACACGTTGAAGAAAGTTAGGGACGGGCTAGCATACAGATTGAAAGAGATTCATGACGGCATCGGGTCACTGAAGCGATGGAATTCGAGGGAGAGAAGGGATGTTAGGAAGCTCATCACACGGATTGATGAAAGGTTGTTCAGAAGGGATCAAATCAGAACATTGGAGAGTTTCGTTGGTGGTCGTCCAAGCATATCTCTCACAGGCTATCAACGTCCAGAACGCATTCCCGAAGTTATTGCTGGAATACCTGAATCTCCTGGTACCCCTTGATCTGGTTTCTCTTATCTTATAATCTGGATGTGTGATTTATATATAACCATGGCTTGTGCACAAATAACATTGCACAACCAGTACTTGTAATGAAAGGACCCTGTGGTACGCTTCAGTGCCACAAACCTTACAAAAGGAGCGAAAGCTTCTTACTTTTGAGTAAAACTATCAAAACTTTCATTTTCAAAGTTTTGCTCAAAAGAACAAGTACTTCCGCTTATGATTTTCAAAACCTCAAAAGTTAATATTACTTGTTGAGGGGGAGTATTTGCTTAAAAACTTTGTTCACCAAAATGTTCTTCATGGTAATCTTCCCGCAAAACTCGAAATGGACATATTTGATATCAAATTTAGTCAAAAATAACATGTATATGCCATTTTTAAGGGGGAGAAAAATTATGTGATAAAAAATATGTTGTGAATTGCAAATGAATCATCGTGCTAAAAAGACTTAACCAATGAATTGACGAGATCTTAAATGTTATTAAATCGAAAAGATTTGTTCGGGACTGGTAATAATTTCAAGCTAGCTCGCTAGTGATGTAAACGTGTCTCGCAAAGGACTTGTTCGAGTAGAATGTACCATTCGAGAAACTCTTGGTAGACATGAACTTTGACGGGTTTGACAACCTTTCGAGGTTTGTCCACACCTTCAAGGTAGTTATTAGAGCTAGTTGTCACCTAAAAGCTGACAATGTAACTCTTTAACTATGCAACGTAACCGTGTCTCGCGGGGGATTGTCTATCATGAGTTGATCAATTCAAAAGTGCGCACTCTTCTCTCACCGTGCAGATTTCTGTCAAAATTCTTAAGCACGTGTGGAGGGGGAGTATTTCTGCAAAATCTTAAACTCTCAACAGTGGTATTAAATGCTTTTCCTCATAACCACTTTGAGAGATTTTCCTGAAAATGGTTTTATGGCAACATAGGTTAGTCATGGAGCTATAAGGTGACTAAGGTGAGTAATAACCGTCCTATGATCCGCCAGAGCCGGAGGGATCTACCCAAGGACACCACCAATAGTTAGAATTAGAAGTCCTTAGGTATGATTATAAAAAAGGAGAAATTGAGAATCGAAGAAAGAAGGAGTTGAAGAATTAAAAAGAAATGTAAAGAAAATGGTGAAAATAAATAGCCCTCCAGATTATTCAACTTAGGTCAGACACCGGGTTCAATTCATATGCTACTGGTTGTCACTTGATGACACCGGTATTGAAGATCAAATTCGTCATGGACCCAGTGACGCATGCACTAAACCTTCTTAGCCACTCAAGTTTCTCTCAACAGAAACTTGTTTCATTCTCACAGGGAACCCTACGTAAACTATCAGCTTTCTCTTAAAGATTGCTGGTATTGAAGCAAGGAGACCCTCTCCCTAGTCTCTGCTCAGGAAAACCAAAGCGCGCTATTGAGTCTAGAGCCACGAGATTCATCAAAAGATCTCTTAGGTACACTTGACATTTCATTACTTGTTGTTCAACAATAAGGACGCAAGTGATACATTATCGAGTCCTACACAGATCTTAGCAATCTGTCGAGAACATTTATGAGAGGTTTACACATGTGATCCTCAGTGATTGAATGGAAACTCATGCCAGGGTCAACATCAAACAGCCCTGACAGCAGGTCACTTCGGTAACTCCTTGTGGGTTACGCTTAGTGTGTCTCAAACGGTCTACAGTCATGGGGTGATGCTTCGGTGTACCTCAGCGACTCATCTGAACTGTAGGTGTATTTCGGTACATCGCGTTATCTCACTTGTGGGACTCCAGTTCAGGAACAGCCTTTGTGAGAATTAGAGTTGTGTTTTCACACTATGCTGTTAACACTCTCGAAGTTCAAACTTGTAAGCGCTGGATTATTTCTAACCCATGTTTTATGTTTTCTTCTTATGGATGCTTGCGGGTGGAAAAGATCGTGCAGATTCTCCACATGCTCATACCTACAACATCACCAATTGAAGTTCTCTCAAAAGGCAACACAAAGTCAGAATGATTCTTCGTCAAAGTCAAAGAATCTACAAAGTTTAAAGACTAAGAGAATTACATCAGTACTGAAATCCAACGTTAAAGAGCGTGTGAGCATGTTGGAGAAAGACGTGGAGACACTGGAGCAACGAAGCGGACCTGATGCAGATAACCACAACATACTATCACTACCATCACAAAGAACAAAGATCAAAGAACAAAGATAATGAAGACGTCAAAGCTGAAATACTTCAAAGTAAACAAGATCCCTACACTGGGGAGATTGTTCGAATCAAGACACTTCTTCTCACAAGAAAGAAGAATGTCAGAAGACGTCAAAGCTACTATTACATCAGCATCTACAACGTTATCACTCATATCATTAATCGCCAACACTTAGGGGGAAATTGTTGGAATCACTCCTAAAATAGATTACAAGTGTTAGTAATTAATATGTAATAGTTAGCTTAATTAGGCCTTTATGTTTGTTATTATGGTAAGGCTTATGTAGAAGGCCCATAAGCCTTGGCCCAAGCCTAATAAGGAAATGAAGGGAACTTGCATTTTGCCCTAGTTCCTTCCTATAAATACCTCATGTAAACCTTCATTTGAAGGTTGGTTGTTCACTTTTCTCATTCACTCTAAGCATAAACCTTTCTTCATTATATTCGTGTGTTTGGCTAATATGTTCATCCGATCTCTCTTACCTTATTTCTTATATTGATGCTTGTGTTACATAAATGGGAACCTAACAGAGTCGTTTTAAAAACATTTATAATTCGAATTATATAAATATCATAGTTTACAAAGATGAGGTCCAAATGGTTCCAAGTTTACAAAATGCATTAAATTGGTTTTCGAATGATAATAAAATTTATAGCCTTCTTGAGTATCCATGCTCCTCCGTGACAGCCTCATTCATTATGGACCTGAAATACATGCTTAAAACTGTCAACACAAAGGTTGAGTGAAGTTCATAATGTTTAGGAAATCAGTTGAACACAATATTCGTAACGTGAGGTAATTAGTCTCACATTCATAGTTTAGAAAAATAAAACAGATATTATTGCACTAAGCTCATGACACCTAAACGTCAACAACTTGTCAATAGAAATTGATATGATAGTAACAGTTGCCCTAATAGGTAATTTACCAATAAACCTATGGATCTTCAAATATAGTGCGTTTGTTTACCTACCCGGTCAACACAAATGGGATTCGTCAATCCCGATTGATCTATCCACATTATTCGCATTCACTCGCAAGTGATTAATGGTTCATGATAATAGGGACTTAAGATTGGCAATAATGTTACTTAGTGCAAATAATACATTCAGATAAGTATACAGTTTCAAAGTAATGTGTTCGATTTAAAATAAAGAATGTATTTCCCCCTAAGGGTTTGTAAAACAATTAAGTAATAGAAAGCATGGCTATGAACTCACTGTAGTGATCAGCATCGAAGTGTAACGATATATTGTATGTCAACAATAGAGTATGGCAAGACCACGATCTTTAACGATTACCTGATAAAGCATAGTATTCGTGTTTTAGTATATTGTACGATATAAGTGTACAAGTATATGTAGTTTGTTGGCTTTCAATATGATGTTGTACATGAATCCTTAAGTTAAAGTATTCCTTAAATGTTGTTTGGCTTATAGCCCTTTTTATAAATAACCTCGTACCATAGTTCAGGCTATCAAAATCAAGAGGTCGTGAAGTAGTTTGACATGTCCTATGGTCATTTACTTAGTTTGTCAAAGTCTAGTGAACAAGTTTTAAAAACAAGTTTCGATCATTAGACTTATACTAGCCGTGCGGCTAAGTTATGGTTGAGCAATAATAATCAAGACCATATTAAGGATGTGTCTAAGTTAGACAACCTCAAGAAAACAATCTTGACTTAATCTTGGCTTTATATTAGCCTCAAATGATCAATATATCACTTAAAGTTCTCACTAAGGTTGTTTTCTAGTCAACAATATGTCAGCTTAGTTTTTGCCATTTTTAGGTTTTTGGTTTACTTTCTGCTTATGTGCCATTGAGTTTTTGTAGAAAACGTCATTCTGAGCGACTTTCGTGCTTTACACTTTTGCTGATTCGGACCAGAAAAGGGTCAAAATCGTGATTTAAAATCTTATCAGCAAGCTTTTGTTCCAACACTATATTTTCATCTAGTAAAACTTAACTAGGCATAACTTTTTAACCACAAGTCCTTTTTAAGTGATTCAAAAGACCAAGTTCATATTTTTATATTCTATAATAGATTCTTTAGCTTAATCAAGTTTAAGGTCCAAAGTTTACCTATATCAATGGTTTAATTACAAGTATATACTTAAATTTCATTGCAGAAAGTTTGGCTGCACATTCAGTCCTGCCAAAACGACCATAAGTTGAGTTCTACAACTTTGTTTGACACGCGTCTTTTTCCAAATTTCAATTTTTGGTCTTGGCTACATTTCATAAAACTGAGTCGACTTTCAAAAATTACCAGAACCATGGGAGTTTCCCAAATGAAATCTGGTGTGCAGATATTGACATGTTTTGTCATTTTGGCTCTCATTTACTCATCGGGAAGAGTTATGAGGTGCGCCACCCAGCGAAACGACCGTAAGACATAGTTCTAAAATCCTATCTTACTGAATTAACCTTAAGGTTTACTGAGATGATTAGTTTAATCAAACTTTGGGACTGTTTTAGAATTCATGTTCATAGAACTTACCTAGGACTTGTTTTAGCTTGTTTTTATGGTCACAACCTCATGTATAACATCAATTAAGCCATATTACATATACTACTTATATTAAATTACATCAAATAATTATAGAGATTATTACAATCATATTGAATGACAAGAAAGTAAACTCAAATCTTACAAGGATTAGGATGACAAGTTACTAGTACAACAAGAAGAATTCAACCCTTAACCCTTCTAATCTCTAATCCTTGTCTTGAATCTTCAACCCAAGTCTTGTAAATCCTTATGTGAACCTTGTAAATACCCATTTATCTCAGCCCCTAAACACCTTATATATCTCCAAATCTAACCATGGAATCACTAAAACAACACTTGGACTATGTAGAGCTCACTTAGGCCTTCATTTTTCTTGTATAACTTATTGTGTGAATCAAAGTGGATGAAGGTGATGGAAGAGGGGGGTTGAAAGACCAGGAGGAGGGAAATGAGAGGATTTGGTTGATTTTGCATGTAAAAGTGATAGTGAGGTGTAGTGTGTAAGAGTTGGTGTGATCAAAGAAGGCCAAGTGTCCTTGTGGCTAGCCATTGCACGCCACCTCAAAAGAGAGGTGGTAGTGTGTGTATTTTGTGCTAGTTATTGGTTTATGAGGTGTAGTTTGGTCCCGATAATTACTAATGTTAAGCCCTTAAGTCACGAAACTTAAAACCGGGTAACATAAAAATATAGTACTTATGAAAATGTCCAAACTTACCAATATACTCTAACTAGGCATATTAAAAGTATGATAAGTCTAATAGGGTGCTTTTATGTTGTTAAAACCTAATAACGCAGGTTTAAGTACGCGTATTACGTAAAAAGTAACATATCTACTTAAAAATGATAAAGTAGTAATAGTTCATATAAATTATGATTATTGGTGAAAATAAAGTATTTTTAACATATAGACTTATCGTAGTTATGTGTTGGTCACAAGGAAAATTACCAGTTACTACCGGTTATCGTATTTGCTTTTACGTTACGGTAAAAGTCAAATAGTCAAAAGTCAAAGTCAAATGCCAACTTTAAAAAGTCAAAGGGTAAAAATAGTAGTAACTGATGAGTTGGTAAAATATGTGAAGGCCAAATATGGGGATACTTGGTTACAGGAAGATGAAATGTCTGATGAAATGTTTGAAGATTTATGCAGATTTGCGAAAGAAGCTGAAGTGATGAAAGGTTAGTTGGGTTTTTTGTATTTGTGTGATTGGCATTTTAAGGAATGAGCATAAATAACCCTATTTTATCTGACAGAAATCCGAGCAGTTTCAGAATCTGCCAAAAAAAGAGATTATAGCAAGCTAAAGGTATCTGACGATATGATTGAGTATGCCATGGCTACTTATGGGAATAGGTGGGATATAGGAGATGACATCGCTGATGTGATACTTGAAGACTTGTGGAAAAAATATGGGAATAAGGAGTTTGAGAAAGGTTAGACTTAATGTTTGCAAGCTAAGAAAGTTGTAATGGGTGAACTCAGATTTCTTTTTGTTTTGGCTATCTTTCCAGATACTAAATTAAAAGGAAATGAAGTTGATGTCATCATTATTTCAGACACATCTGATGATGAGTTTAGGATCATGTCTTCTAAGAGTACTACTTTGAAAGGTTCCACTTCCCAAGCTTCCAAGGCTTCCACTTCCAATGTTGTACTTGGTCTTGGAGCGGCTGTGGGATGCGCCAACACAAATAGGAATGAGTGGTATGTGCCTCCCCCTAAGGACCTCAAGTCTCCCCCCATGAATATCAAGTCTCCCATCAAGAAGTTCACCTGTTATTTTTAGTTGTTGATGTAATGAAGATGTATATTTTGTGGCTGATGATGGTTACTGAAAATGATACTTGTTAACATGTATATTTTGCTTTATATGGTATAATTAGGTGGTGGTGTATGTATATTTTGGCTTTGTTGTTTTCATTTTGTAGTTTGCATTTGCTTATGCAGTTTAGGTGGGTGTTTGGAAAAATGCATTTTGACTTATAAAGTCAACATAAACCAAAATATTATAGGAACCACACCGAATTGTTTTAGTCTTTAAAATATCTTTTGTTTGACTTATAAAGTCAACAGATTCAAATTGCAACCAAAATTCAATTCTTATAACAAAAGAAGTACACACATATCAGTTAATTTACATTTAGACTGAAAGACAACATAACATTTCTTGAAGGTAATTCACTTGGTTAATTGACTAGTAGGTGAGCCATTTGGTCTTTCAGTTGCAGGTGGTTCAAGTGGTGTTTGTCTTGGGCGTTCTCCATTTGGTCTTTCAGTTGCAGGTGCTTCACGTGGTGTTTGGCTTGGGCGTTCTCCACTTGCTATTTCAGCTGCAGGTGGTTCACTTTCTTCTTCATCACTGCCCAAGGAAGCACCAACACTCGTAGATGCAAAAATATGTAGACCCATTACATATCCACCACTATCTCCTGTAGTTGTGTTTTCCCTTGTAACACCATCTCTACCAGTATAAGATATGTTTCCCCTTCTGTCAAGGCACACTGGACAAACATACCACATGAAATCTCTATAAGTTGGACGCCTTGCAAAAAAGGTCAATCCATCCCTGTTTTCACTTTCAACCCAACAGTCAATGCTACCATTTGACAACCATTTTATGCATCCATGGTGACAATATGTTGGTATGTGATGTGCTACGTGTGTACAAGTTTTAAATTTATAAAAGACGATTTACCAATTTTACCAATAACACATACGAGCAAGTGCACTCGTCCGTTATAGCAAGATTTTGAAGGTAAGTCCGGATCGTTCGCAGGGATTTGTGAGTGAATCTGATTAACAAGTATAAATCAACTAAGGCAATCCAAAAGCAAATAATAACGAGAATAGATATAATGAAATTCAGATGATTAAAGACTACACTTGCTTAAACTAGTTTCTTATCCTTGATTAGTATGATTGTGTTAACCACTTCTTAACATGTTGGTTATGATAATTAGTTGGTGTACTAATCTATTGTCTTTACAAGTTAAACCGTCGTCAAGATTTTAGTTCATAAAAACAAGCATTAAGTTTAACCAATCAATTCAAGATCAATTCAGGTTTCATAAGTTTACTTTCATAAACTTAAACACAAAAACATCGGTTGTCTTATCAAATTTGCTTAAGAAATGGTCAATACAAAAGGTAACCGATTATAGACAAAAGGTTACAACTGATTGTAAACAACTACTCTTGCGACCGCTTTAGTTGTTTCCAATCAATCCAACTTGATAATCAAAAAGCGTTCTTATTACAACCACACTTTATTTTCTTTGTTTAATCAAGAATAATGAGTAAAAACAATCATCCATAGACAAAATGATTATAACTAGTTGAATAACAATGAGTTCTTTCAACCTTGACAATTACTATCAACTAGTCAAACTTGATTAACAAATGTCAATATGAAACTTAAGCACAATTGGAACTTAGAATCAACTTGAAATTGAATTAAAACATGTTAACACAATCATAAACTAATCATACGATAATCAACATCATTTAAGCAAGTGCATAAAGAAACTAGCCACTCATAGCAAACATAAACATAAACTCAGAACTTTGAACATTAGAACACATGATTAAGAGTCTTATAATGATTAGAATAAGATTACAAATGATTGAGTAATGATTCCCAAAGTATTGGGGTTGACTTCTTAGGGGTTTGACCTCCAAATGTTGACTTCTTGGACCTCCAAACTTTCATGGACTTCTAATGACGAATTTGAGAGCTAAAAGGGATGTGTTTGATGAGTAGAGAGTTGTATTGAAGTGTGTGTTCTCAAATGCTCACAAGAGGTCTCTATTTATACTAGTTCCAAGGCCTAGGGTATTAAATGTTGAACTTGGCCTCCAAGGAGCTAGGAAGGGACTAGAATACACCAAGGGAAGGACCTAGAAATGTTTAGATGCAATGGGGAATCTTAAGAATGAAGAAATAGCAGATCAGGCCTCTCTAGCTGAATCGGCACCTTGTCCAGTCGATCGGCTGGTCTTCTTACGCTTACCCAGCCGAATCGGTTGCGGGCAGCGACCGATCGGCTGGTCCATCTTCAGGGGACATTTTTGGCATCTTTCTAGCTGATTCGGCTATGGGTTGCGACCGATCGGCTGGTCTTCCTGAATGATGGAATATGGACTTTTTGCTTGATTCTGACTTGTGGAGCTTGGTTCTTCATTCAATTTGATCTTCTACGATACTTGAAATGCTGACTTGTGCTTGACATGTGATAACATCAAATAGTCCTGAATATTAAGTGTCAATTTCCCCCCGATAATGCTCGTATTTTATGTCATTTATATGGATTTACACTTGACGCGGATTTGGAGAATTTATTGAAGATATATCATAGTATGCTCATTTTGAAGAAGTTACGGCGTAACTCCTCTCTCACATTACGCCGTAACTAAAGCGTGGCTCAGAAAACCAACTCAATAGAAGATTACGGCGTAACTCTCCCAAAGATTACGACGTAACCAACTAGGTCAAATGAGGTTCCACGCCGCTGCAAGCTACGCCATAACTATTGTATCAATTACGGCGTAACCATGATTTATTGAAGATACGGCGTAACTCCTTCCAGAGTTACGCCGTAACCAGCATTTTTAGTGCAAAATACGAAGAATTGGATGTTACGGCGTAACTCTTATCATTAGTTACGCCGTAACTAGATCTGGCCTATAAATACCCCACAAATTCCAGCATTTGATATCATCCCATTTCACATACAACACAAAGTGAACGTGAGTAGAAGCCGAAGGCAGATCTAGAGGAGCATACGGAGCTATCTCCAAGGGACAAATCACTCCCCTACGATAAGCATTAGCATTTTATCTTTTCTTTACTTTCAATTCATGTATTTCATAATGTTAAACATTGAATCCATTGTTTTAGTTAATATGAGTGGCTAAGCACCTCTGGTGCTGGCCTAGTTATGATTCCTTAATTGCTTTATTTATGTTTACATTGCTTCCGTATAATTATTTCTAGTGTATGCATGCATAGTTTGTTGGTAGCTACCCTTGTTTCGGTAGTTTTGAATGGCGGTAGTGGCTAGTTACTTAGGAGATATGACCAACTGACCCTAAGTAGGTAGACTGAGTGGGAAGGGAAAGATATGACCAACTGGCGACCCTTTCTGCTTGTACGGTTTGACCAACTGATCACCTACCGTTGGGATGAACTTAAAAAGTCGGGGATGAGTGTTTAAGATGCTAGCGCCCGGGCACTAATTGTTATGAATCTGGCATGTAGCGGTACTTAATGACTTGGCTTAGGGAACTAAGAACAACTGGACTTATGACAGGTCATCTGATTTCTCTAGTGGGACCCTTTGCTGATAGGTTAGGATGAACTGACCAAATGTTGTCCTAGCGACTTTGACCCCACCTGAAGTAATTAGACGTAAACACTACTAACTAGGATGAGTAACTAGGTTAGCACCCCTCTCCTCTGTTGATCACAACTCTCACCTTTATTTGCTTTAGTAGTTAATTAATTAATTCAATATCAAAATCATATTAAATTCTGTGACACCTAGACTTAGTTTAAATCCGCACACATAGCTCTTGGGACGACCTCGGTTTTTACCAAAATACTACACTATATACGACCGGGTACACTGCCCGTTAGTGCATTAGGGTAGACCATAGGTATAACGAGAAATTATAAATATTAAAACCTGGTCAGTAAAACCTGCATCAAGTTTTTGGCGCCGCTGCCGGGGAGTTATTTTAGGGTTTTTATTAAGTCTATTTTCAACTTTCTTTCTTTTCATAATGTCAAGATTAAAGACTAGAAGCTCAAGGCCATTTTTGGCCACCCCGTTCGATGATCCGGAAAAACAATTTCGGACAAAAAAAGTTTACTCACCAGTTCCTATTCATAACATTTTTTCGTTTTACGAATCTCACCAATCTGATGCAGAACCTGAAGTCATTGATGAAAATAATATCGATGAAAAATTCTCCATTCCGGACCAATTTATTCGGGAATTACACGAGCTTAAGTTTTCATGGGATGAAAATGAGGATGTTTAAAATCATGTGGAAGAAGTGCTCTACTTATCATCTCTTTTCAGCGTCCGGAATATCCCTAGCTATTCAGTTACAGCTAGAATTTTTCCTATGACTCTTACAGGGACTGCAAAAAGATGGTACAATAAGCTCCCTGCCGAATGCAAGGAAACATGGGATAAATTAAGAAGAGAATTCGTTCAATAATTTTGCCCCCCTTCGAAGATGGCTAAACTTCTCGGTAAGATCCATCAATTCGTTCAAAAGAGTGAAGAAACGCTATATCAAGCGTGGGAAAGATTCAATAAGTTACTTTACCGATGCCCCACTCATGACTTGAACAAGCATCAAATCGTCTATGTCTTCTACAGGGGAATTAATGCACTGATACGTGAATTACTCGATTCTCCTAGACCTATTCCAAGCATGACCCCTGACCAAGCTTTGAAGTGTATTCGACGGATTTGTTGAACACTGCTATAAATGGCATATGGAGACAGGGTATGGACCGAGGGATAATTTCGATCATAAGGTGATGAGAACATTAACGAAGCAAGAATATAATTGTGGTGAAATTTTCGAGAAGCGAAGGCTGGAAAGGGAAAATGAAATTGAAGCATGTAGGGTAGAAAAGGTTAAGAGTGTATTTGAGACCAAGACCAGAAACAACTTAGAAAAAAGGATCCTTGACCATATCGAGGAATCTAGGGAGCGTGACGAGAGAATTGAAAAAATGATGAAAACATTCGTGGAAAACATAGTTTCTTCTCTCAAGACTCATTGATGGATCTAAACACACTCCTTGTGTTGGTGATACTTTGAGTTATATTAATAAGCACGCGGAATATACTTAGTAATATTTAGAAGATGGTTTATATGATGTAATGTAAGTGAGAACAGAATAACACAAAGCTCCAATATTATTAAGAAATAATACGAGTGATCTTGCTTATCACTAGGGTTACACCTTGAAGCTTATATGAATAAAACGTACTTTAAGCAATGACCTAGGATCTCCTTTTATAGCACAAGGAGTCCTTTACAAGATAAGTATAATCCTAACAATATAGAATATACACAAGATCTTTTCTATACTTATCAATACACGGATACATAACAATTATCCTAATAGCAGTGGTAATATTGTACTGGCAGTGGTAATGAGTTTCCACTGCTAGTGTAAACTTTAGCAATGTTAACCACAAGCGTATCATTGGTAACTGTTATCTTTATTCCCAACAATCCTCCCCTAAACTTATGATTTCTCTGCAAATCAATAAGTTTCTTCAATCCGCATCTTTTGTAAGGGTTTGGGGAAATCTTTCAAACACTTCTCTTTCTCCTTAATTCCTGAATAGCTCTTGAACATTGATATTGAAGCCTAAGTAACAATGCTCTGACCTTCTCATTATCTTCATGAAATCTTATTGTTGTACACAACAGCACAATGAGAGTTCCAGCTCTGAGTGAGTATTCTTTCTCAGCAAACATAAATGCATCCACTCCATCTGCTGTAGAAACATGATAAACTTCACATGAATCATAATAAAACCATTTAGCACCAGGACATGAACATGAGAATTTCCAGAAATCATCATTAGTATCTGGTTCATAGAGTCTTCTTAGATTAACCCATAACTGCATTTCCTTCATATCTTTAAGATCTTCAGCATCAAACCTTTCTTGAACCAATCTCCGCAAAGTATTCAGATCATGTCTGTCACATGCTTTGATGAGTTCTTCAAATTGAATGAATGATGAAGTTTCACCACCTAGCCTTGTAATCTTCCATGTTGGAGAAAAATTGCTAGCAGTAAACACTTCCCAATCAATGATAGGATATCTGAGTTGCAGTGGTTCAGGATAAAAATCTTCTTCTTCTATCACAATCATTTCAGTCAATTGTTCTTCAGTGAATTTCTCAGTTGGAACTTCTTTTTCTTCAGCAAACTTTGTCTTCTTATGTGTATGAGATTCACTTTCTTTGGCTTTTCTCTTCAGATGAGGATATCTTCTTTCTTCTTCTTCAGTGTTCATAGGAATAAAATATTTATCTTGTCTTTGAACTCTGTAGTAGATACCTTCAACTTTATCATCACTCATCCCTTTGAATTGATGTCTTTTCCAGCCACCAACTTTGCAACAATAATCTTTCATCATTGAAATCACCTGTGCCTTGGTTGGTTTTCCTGGTTTCTTTCGACCCTTCTTGACTGAAACAATAGCATCTTGAAGTGCTTGATTATTCTTCATTTGAATGAAGTCCTTTAACTGTGCAGTTCTTTGGTCTTCAGTTAAAGACTTATCTGCTATAAGGTCAATTGCTTTCTTCTTGATCACTGGATCATTAGCAATCAAGAAATCAATCTCTTGGTCTGTAGGTACATAGCTGAATTCTGGAGTCTTTTCTCTAAGTATTGTAGGTGGAACAGTGGAAACTGGATCTTCAGTGGTTTCCATTCTATCCAGCCTTTTAGCCTCCATAAAGCTAGCAATCTCCAATTCAAGCTTTTTCTTTGCTGCAACTTCATCTTCATTAATCTTTCTAGCAACTTCAGCATCATGAGCAATCTGAGCTTGTTCTTTCTTTGAAATCTTTCTTCTCGTTTGCTCATTGCTCTGCATAATAGCTTTACCTTTCTCTTTCTTTTTCTTTTCAATTTCTTCACTTGCAGTGGTAGTATCTTGTCCAGCAGTGGGAACTATTGGCTCTGCAGTGGAAATTGTATCAGTGGTAAAATCTGCAGTTGCAGTTGCATCAGTGAAAATTGTTGCTTGTTCTGATTGTTGTTGAGGAACTTTTTGAGTGTCAGCTTCCTCAGTACCTTTACTTGAAACACCTTCATCTCCAAAATCAATTCTCCTCCCCTTGGTTTCAGCATCTGTTTTCCTCCCCTGTTTGGGAGAATTTCCCAAATATTTATTGAAATCTTCTGAATCACCATTATCAGGTGAGGATGGAGATGAGATCACAAGCTTTGCAGTTTTCCTTTGCTTTAACCCCTGCACCTCTTTCTTCAAGGTCTGAATCTCTTCTTGCAAATGTGTAACATCCTTGGCATGTTGCTCCTTTAATTGTGCCAAATCTTTCTCCAGAGATTCACCCTGCTTAGCTAATTTGGTACAAAGTGCCATCAATTCCATTTGTTGCCCACTGCTCTCAAAACATCCAACTGTGTGACCTGTTGGGAGAGGTGAATCATAGGGCATTGGTTCAGATTCCTCCCTAGTTGGACTAGGTTGAAGCCTGGAACCACCACTACTTGTTCCTAAACCAAAAGGATCGGGGACATGCTGTGTTGTAATGGGAGGAGGTGGTTTTTTATGCCTCCTCTCATAGGTGTGAGAAACTGGTGGAGTGTAATCAATGTTTGGAACAGTGATTATGGGTGAGTTTTGTACCTGTGAAATCTTTGCAAGCATTTGAGGAAAAAGAGGTGTAATAATCCTAT
Source organism: Chrysanthemum seticuspe (assembly GCA_019973895.1). Taxonomy (NCBI): domain Eukaryota; kingdom Viridiplantae; phylum Streptophyta; class Magnoliopsida; order Asterales; family Asteraceae; genus Chrysanthemum; species Chrysanthemum seticuspe. The sequence continues at coordinate 83,153,911 of BPTQ01000008.1, read as the reverse complement.
TGCCATCTTTGTTCATGTTTTGAAAAACTTTAGGCTTAAGGCAACGGATTTTATAAACTCCTGTATAGGGTTGCAGTTGAAATTCATTTAACATTGCTTGCACAAACCTTGGATACATCAAAATTTTTGTTGACCTCTTTACATTGCCTTTCATACTTGTGAAAATATAGTTTGACCAATTAAAAATCCTATCAGTGGCTAGACAAACCAGAGGGTAAGCCATTGTTGAACTGAATTTTTCATAAGATGTTTTCTTAGGACTTAGACAATGTAAAAGAGTATGTATCAAAAATCTCCAATGAGGAGAGAAACCACTCTTTTTGAAAGTAGCTTTTTTGTCAGTGGTATCATACCCCATGGAAGAGAGATGTGTATGAATTTCTGGCATAGATACCATTGAGATCATCCAATAAGAATGCCTCAGTAACATCAATAGTTACCCCATCCACAGTGGCTCTAAGAGCATCCACTGTTTCATGTGTATCTCTCTTTTCAATTGTTATGGACTGAACAGAAGTCCAAAACTGTTTGATTTGAGATATATAGATTGTGGGATTAAGAAGTAAAGCATACCTTATATGGGTAGTATTTAGAAAATCCATAATCTGATGAAAAACAGGGCCACTCTTCTCGTTTGACTTTTCCAAGTAGGCCACTTGGTTGTGCTCATCTGCAAAAGTGATAGGTGCCATAGAATCTTTTGATGAAAAATATATTATGTCAGTAAGAATTGAATAAAGAACTCGCCAATTGAGAGAAAGATATATAGCGGTAGGGTTTAAGAGTTTTGCGCAAGAAAGATTATCTTTGGAAAAGATTTATCTTTAGAGGATAAATATTGATAAGATCGTTGTAACTCTTAGACTAGGTCTAATATTATATCTAGGAACACATAATAATGAAGGCGGAATATTCAAACATAGAATCAACATTATTATGAACAAGGTTTTTCAGTATCATCTCTAACATACAAACATCTACAGCCCCAATTCTACTTGATCAAGATAGAACATGTTACACACCTTGTAACAGGGATCAAGGACTTGACCTTGAGGCTGACTAACTACCTAACGAATAAACCACTAAACCCTAGGCGTTTTCCAAATCCCTATGCCTAGGTTCCCACACACACACACCTTTGGTGTTTACATCTCGTACGTACAATAAAACTAATGACCCTATGTCTCTTTATATACTAGAGACATTTAGGGTTTACAAGAGGAATCATAATACAATTAGGAAACTAAATATTCTTTTAAGCATATCTTCTAAAATCTTCCAAATCCTCCATCTTTTTGTAGTTTCCCTTCTTGTCACTTTTAGTCCTTCATGTTTCATTCTTCTTGTTTTGTATCATCAAATCTATAATAGACCCAACAATCTTCCCCTATTTGATGGTAACAAAACAACCACGAATCTTGTACGAACTTCCCTAGACGAAGTAGAGAAATTGAGATAATTAAATCTCACCATGAATGAAACAATCTTGTCTTCCATGCTTCCCCTTGACTTGAACATGTCACTCAAACATCTCTTCCCCTTTTTGTTATCAACAAATAGAGAATGAATAAACCGTAGAAACTTCCCCTCGAGTGATGCATGAACATCAACTGATTCTTCAAAATCTGTAGGCTTTATGTAATGATTAGTTGTGAAGAAAACCGAGTATAACGAATTTGATGAAGAAGTAGAATTTCCCAAACTTGTGTCTTAAATCTTGTACTATCCACGGAACTCCATACTTATACGAATCACCAAATATAAGTAGACCGCAATCCCTTGACAAAAATCCTCAACTAATATGAGACATTGAGCACTACAATGTAACTCCTTTAAGTGATAGCCAATGTGTGCATAGAGCATCATAAGAAAAATCACACATTGCTAGATTCATCAAGCTATATGATAAGAACACAAACCTGTGAAACTTAACTACAACATTAAATAAATGATATTCAACCTTCTTCGTAATCAATTAATCCATAAGAATCAAATACGAGCCTTTTTGAATCCTTTTAAGAACAAATCACCAAACTCCTTGTGTGTGTGAACAATAACCTGTGTGTGTGTCGTCCAAAAACCATAACAATAATTATTCTCGACTTCCCCTTAATTCCAAATCTCCTCGTAATAAACCATTATACTGCCAATCAAATAAATTTCGCCATGTAAAAATCTTGAGCAGTACTTTGAGAAGAATCAGTACCTTGAGCAGTACTTTGGACAAGGAGCAGTACTTTCGTATATAAATTGCAGTACTTTCATAAAGAGACCAGCAGTACTTTGAATCATAAACAGTACTTTAAAAAAATCAGCAGTACTTTCAACTTGATTTGAATGAGCAGACTTTAATTTTTCATTAAGCACCAACCGATCACTGTCCCGCTCTTTTCTTGGACCAGTACTTTGAAATATGGGACCAATACATTGAGGCATAAGCAGTACTTTAAAAACTCCAACAGTACCTTTTCTCTTTCAACAGAATTAACTTTCATTAGGCAGTACACACGAACACATAATTGTGAAACCAATTAATAACATTGATAGTACCACGTGAAGACATATACTGCCGTCCCACTTTTGTTCATCAATTTGCAATTCACCATTTAACAAATACTCGGACCCACGCTGACATACCTCTTATCCACGTGATACCAGTAATCGAAACATAAATTGAGCACCCACGTGACTCTTCCAATATTCGAAAATCATATGATAGCTAATTAGAATAATAGCCACGAATGTGAACCAATTAGAAGACAACTCCACCGTAACACCCATACACCGCACCACACTCGAATATCTCCAAATAACTTATAATCGATTTTCAGAAAATCCCTTCAGCAGCCAACTTCGACAGTGAATATCTTTTGATTGAAAGCTCAGATCGAAGATCCCTTCGGTGAAGAGTTAGATGGGTATATAGAGAACATCCCCCCAAAATTTTGTTCCGATCCAATGGTTAACGAAAAAGTTATCACTGTTTGAAAACAGCCCTGCAGAAACCTTACGAAAATTTTTTAAATACGAATTTTTCTTCCTTCTTCTTCCAAAAACCTTGTAAATCCTAGATATCACGAGCCCCAGGCTCTGATACCACATGATAAGATCGTTGTAACTCTTAGACTAGGTCTAATATTATATCTAGGAACACATAATAATGAAGGCGGAATATTCAAACATAGAATCAACATTATTATGAACAAGGTTTTTCATTATCATCTCTAACATACAAACATCTACAGCCCCAATTCTACTTGATCAAGATAGAACATGTTACACACCTTGTAACAGGAATCAAGGACTTGACCTTGAGGCTGACTAACTAACTAAACAACTAAACCACTAAACCCTAGGCGTTTTCCAAATCCCTACGCCTAGGTTCCCACACACACACACCTTTGGTGTTTACATCTCGTACGTACAATAAAACTAATGACCCTATGCCTCTTTATATACTAGAGACATCTAGGGTTTACAAGAGGAATCATAATACAATTAGGAAACTAAATATTCTTTTAAGCATATCTTCTAGAATCTTCCAAATCCTCCATCTTTTTGTAGTTTTCCTTCTTGTCACTTTTAGTCCTTCATGTTTCATTCTTCTTGTTTTGTATCATCAAATCTATAATAGACCCAACAAATATCAATTAGGAAAGTAGATAATCTTCTAGAAATTTACCCTATATATATGGAAAGCAATTTCTCTTCAACGGCTAGTAAAAAATTAGTTACTGACACAACAGTTGTAACGGCTAGATCAACAGTGGTAAAAATAACACTATCAGTGGAAACTGTGAACTAGCAGTGGTAATTTTTCATAAATATTTTCAAAGGGCAGTGGTAAAGAAAAACATATGAAAATTGGACTGCTCTTTATCATAGTTTTTAGCAAACTACCAGCTATCAACGGATTTGATATGTCTTTACCATGAGCCGTTTGCTATGGACTAGCCAATTCTTAATCATAAAGAATATGGTGAGTTGATAACCATATAGTTTTTGGTAAACTATCAACCATAAACGGATTTGTTAAGTCTTTACCAGTAGTCGTTTGCTCTGGACTAGTTGATTCCTATGTGGATTAGACATGGTGAATCAATAACCATTTGATGTGTGTCTTAGATACACACTTTTTAAGATCAACTCCCATCTTTGCTTGGTTATGAACATGTAGGTGTTAGTATAGTACAAAGAATATGCATAACCGACTTGTTTTAATACAATATCTGCCCAAAGTCAATCCAATAATATTTTTATTTACTAACCAAAATAGGTAAAAGAAAATATCTTCTTAAATTAAACTTTTTGATTGACTTTGCCTATAAAGTGATTTGACTCTGCATAATCTGTATCAAAACACATTCGTACCAGCACAAGAACCCTAAAAATCGCCACGAGCAATCTTCGAGACATCATTGACATCTCTTCAGATTCCTCCTCTGACACAGAGATATCAGAGTGGGAATACATTCCATGCTATTCCATTAGCTCTTCTTCCAAGGAGCTGACTAAGAAGACTGTGAAGCCTGTTGACAAGCGAGCACCTTCTCTTGAGTTCTACTCCAGCTCATCAGATGATGATGATGATGAAACCAATGCCTTGTCCAAGAAGTTGTCAAGTGCTTTGTCAAAGGCTTCGGGAACAGCTTTCTCCAACATGAAGAAAATCTCCATACCAGAGAAACCTGCAAGACTACCAAGGCCTCCTCCACAAGTTCTTGGTCTTGCTTGTCCAATAATACAGTCAAACTTTGAAAACAAGAGGAAGAGAGCACAGAAGAACAAGCATGACTATCAGGGCAAGGGCAAGAAGCCAATAGAGTAGCTGGTTTAGAATGTAAGGATGTAGGATGTGTTAGCTTGTTGTCTTTTGTGTTTTGTTTGTGGTTGGAAGCACTCCCTCTTTGAATGTAATGAATCGTCTTCATGAATGGAATAAATTTTCTTTGTTTTACTTTTTCCACTGTGAGAGTAACTTTTACCACTGCTTGCATTGTGGTTTCCACTGTTAGCCTTGTTTTCTGCATAAAAATCAGTGGACAAACAAAAATACAAGCACTAAATATCAACAACTCCAATGGATACAAAGAATCCTTCAAAACAGCATATCACAAACATAAACCACACACTGAAAGAATTGTTAAGGTTAGTAGGGATTAGTAAATAACTTGAAGTGAATAAACTTTCGGCTGGCAGTGGTTAAAACAGTACTAAGGCACCCAGTCAACGAGTCAACTACAAGTCATTTATCATGCCACCAAAGTCAAAGACTTCATTTACTCCTCAACAACTTATACCTTCCCCTCATTAACTTACTAAATACAACTTAACATGTATTAAAGAACCAATAACTCACAAGCCACTCATATCACACATACTCCAAAAACATTTCTCTCTCAAAAACTTACTTCTCTCCAAAATTCACCATGAGTCATTCAAACCCTATCAATGTCTCATCTGACAGTTCTTCTGCTGATAGTGTTTGGGATGAAAGTGTTTGGCATTATGTTCTGAACAATCCAGGTAGAAAAAAGAGAGAGGTGTTTGAAGAGGTTGCTTCAAGAAAGAGAACTCATTCAGGTGCTACTGTGAAGACAAACCATTTTGCTGCTGGTCCTTCATCAATCCAACCAATGCCTCAGGATGCTATCATCAAAGAAGACAGCTCAGACATCAGTTCATATGTGTCTCCTTACAAAGAGTCTGATGATGAAACAACTTCTAGAGTCCTTGTGGTTCCTCCCCTTGCTACAATCCTTCCATCAGGAGAGCTGCAGGAACCACCTTCTCAACCATTGTTGACAGCACCACCACCAGTGGGTCCTTCATCATCCTCACCACCTATTGGAGGAAGGGTGATTGGACTAGCATCCCCTAAGGTGTATAGGGTGATTGATAGGCGAATGGCGCCTAAAGTGATGCCAGAGTAGGCCTTCCCTAAGAAGCCTTAGGTGGTAGTTGGTGTTTAGGTTGGGGTAGGGTACAGGTAGGATGTGAAGCTTGTATCTGTAGTAGGTTGTTGTATGTTGTTTTCAGTTTTTCTTGTTATGTAATGATGTTGTTTGTCTGAACCTGATGGATGTACCCTTTGCACCCTGTGTGCAGATTTGTTTAATAATAATAATAATCCATGCTTTTCTTTTGCTTAAGATTTCTTGCATCATACTGGTTATCATTTATTACGCATATACCAGTGACTTTTCCATTAACTCCACCTCCAAAGCTGACATACTGTCCATCATAATGTTCAAAATCTGAGAGATAGGACTTGTTGCCAGTTATGTGCCTTGAACATCCACTATCTGTGTAGCCTTGATCTGATCTTTTTGTCCTTGGATGCTCCTGCACATAAAAGAAAGGAGTTAGTTTCCTTTGGGGACCCAAGCCATGATTGAATTGGATCTGCCTTGTGTATCAATATAGTTATATCTATCAAAGGTCATTGATACACCATTGGGATTGGTTGTTGAATTAATTCTTTTAGGTTTCCATTCCCAACGTGCTGAGGCCTTCACAGCATTTCCCATGTTTCCCTTGGTCTTGTTTACAACCCTTGCAGTGGGAACTTTTGATTGAGCAGTGGTAACTGATGGTTTAGTTTTAGGTACCCATTGTTGGTTATATTTAACCCCTTTATTAGAAAAAGACCTTTTCCCTGTTTGTGCAGATTTTTCAAAAGTTGTTTTGGATTTTGCACTTGTAACAGGTGATTTAGGGTGCGCAGTGTTAACAGTTTTACCAGTGGCAAAAGTTTTAAGACCACTTCTTAGTTGAACTGCTCTTGGGATCATTTTGCTGGGTGAATTAGGGTGTACTTTGTTTTGAAAACTGTTTGGCTCCACCCTTTTATTCCCATGGACTTCCCTTATCCCAACATTATAGTCACAATTAGCATGTAAATGATTAAATCTACCACAAATATAACATGCTTTATTGTACATCACAAAATCACTACCTAGTTGTTGAGATTTGACATGATTCCAACTCCTCTGGTTACCCCTAGGAGTTGATGGCTTGTTTCTATACATCTCAGCATACCTTACAGTTGATCTAGGCTTGTTAACTTGTTTCCTAGGTTCCTCTGTAATAGTATTAACAACTTTTGGGATAGATGCCTCTACATTCTTTTTAACATTCTCATCTACAACAGATGAGTCGCTAGCACTTTCAAAAACATCAGTTTCATGCTTAACCTCTTCCCTACTTTTCACAAATTTGGGAGGACCATATTCAAGATTTAGATCCTGAAATTCCTCTAGATCTGTATGAGCTAAATCTATGCCAGGAGGTGATGGAACACCCCTTAGTGGTGGAGGAGCAATGTTGTATCCCATACCAGACTTAACTTTACTAGTAATCTGAGCATTCCAAATTTTATCAATTGACTTAGACTGATAATAATAGGTGTCAACAGTTAAATTGACATTCTCATTTATCTTTCTAAGTTTTTCAAACTCTTCTTTTAATGCCTCATTCACTGTTATCTTATGATCTATCTCTATTCTAAGAACAATCATGTCATCATTATATTTTGACTCATTTTCTCTATAATGCTCTAGTTGTTTTTCTAATACAGCTATGCCTCTTCTAAGGTTTGACACAGTATAATTATCAGCAAACAACTCTGTTCTTTGGTTGTCAAATAATTCATTAAGCCTTTCAACTTCTCTAGAAGCCCTACATGTTTTAGAACAACTTTTAAAGTTTTGTACCTCAGAGTCAGAGAAAGCAATGAGAGCAAATTCAATAGACACAAGAGCAGCATCTGAAGGTTCTTCCTCTTGTCCATCAGCCATGAAACTCCAATCATAGCTCACACCATCAATTGCCAACATTGCCTTTGGTTCTTCCACAATTGGTTCTTTCTTTTGCTTGTACCAAGTAGATCTTTTGTCCTGGTTCCTTGGTCTTCTGCATTCTCTAGCAAAATGCCCCAACTTGTGACAGTTGAAACACTCAACTTTCTTTTTATCGAACCCTGCAGTTTCACTACCATTGATGTGAATTGGCTTGCCAGTCTTCTTGTAGAATTTCCTAGCCCTCATGCTAAGAAGAGCTATTTGCCATTTTATATCCATCTCCTCCAAGTCATCTTCATCAATTTGCTCTATGTCTTCATGAGTTAATATAGAGCCATTAACTTGAGTGGAGATAAAAGTATAAAAGGTAGGATCTCCAATACCAGCAACCTTCTTCTTTGAACCTGCAGTGGTAACAATAGCATTACTAGTGGAAACTGTAGAACCAGCAGTGGCAAAATCATCATCATTGTCATCTTCAGAATCATCACTGTCTACAGAGGTTGACAACAATGCCAAGCTGCTAGAGCTTGTACCAAGTTTCCCTGCCTTCTTTAATCTTTGTTCAATGAGTTTGATGTTATTGTAAAGATCATTGAGCTTCATAGTTTCAATATCTGGTTTATTTTCCCAAACTGTAACATTTGTATGAAACTCAGAAGGCAAACTTCTTAGAAACTTCAAATTGAGGTCTTCCTTTTCTACCTCAATGCCAAACACAGTCAGTTGTGTGACAATCTTCTGGAGTTTGGTGAAGATGCTGTCAAGTGAGTCATTGCTTGAAGCAGAGAACTTTTCATAACTTTGCTTCAACGGTGTCTTTTGTGTCTTCTTTGTAGCATCATTGCCACCAAACACTGAGAAAATCTCTTCAAAAAGTTCTTTTGCAGTCTTGAACTTGTGAAAGCAATGATTTGGTCTCTAGGAAGAGTCATTAGTAACAAACTTCTGGCCTTCAGATCATTCTTCTTCTTTGCTCTTTCATCATTAGTCTCAGGTACAGTAAATGTTACTACATCTGTGTCACCAACTTTCTTAGTCTTAGTTACAGACTTGAAGGAATCACCAGTTAAGATGATCTCCCATAGAGCATAGTCTTGTATGAGAAAGTATTGCTCAATCATTATCCTCCACATCTCAAACTCATTGAGTTTGAGCTTAGGAAGCCTTGGAGAAGAGTTGGACTGGTTGTTTTCCATCTCCATTGATTTGAGTGAGTAGGTTAAGCTTATTCCTTGTATCTTCTAAATAAAAATATCAGAACCTTCGCTCTGATACCACTTGATGGATCTAAACACACTCCTTGTGTTGGTGATACTTTGAGTTATATTAATAAGCACGCGGAATATACTTAGTAATACTTAGAAGATGGTTTATATGATGTAATGTAAGTGAGAACAGAATAACACAAAACTCCAATATTATTAAGAAATAATACGAGTGATCTTGCTTATCACTAGGGTTACACCTTGAAGCTTATATGAATAAAACGTACTTTAAGCAATGACCTAGGATTTCCTTTTATAGCACAAGGAGTCCTTTACAAGATAAGTATAATCCTAACAATATAGAATATACACAAGATCTTTTCTATACTTATCAATACACGGATACATAACAATTATCCTAATAGCAGTGGTAATATTGTACTGGCAGTGGTTATGAGTTTCCACTGCTAGTGTAAACTTTAGCAGTGTTAACCACAAGCGTATCAGTGGTAACTGTTTTCTTTATTCCCAACACTCATGAAGACCGTATAAAGGGTTTGAAGAAGAGTGTGAACTCATGTTCGAAAGCCATCACGGATTACCTAGCTGCACGGGAAGAAGAAGTTGTCAACACAGTTGAAACAATCTTTGAAGAGCCCACTACCTTTTCGAAAAGGGTTAAACGAAGAATCAACAAGGAGAAACTCTTGCTTCTTGACGTTGGAGCTCTCCCGGTAAATGTTCCTCTTGTTAAATCCATTAAAACTGATCGTAACAATATTTTGCAGGAATTAAGTAACGATTCCGATGAGACGGTTCAACTTAATGAGAGATGTTCAGCAGTTTTAAGAAATGAATTGCCGCAAAAGGAAAAAGATCCCGGTTGTTTCACTCTCCCTTGCTTGATCGGGAGTCTCAATATGTGTAACGCCCTAGCTGATCTTGGAGCGAGCATAAGCATAATGTCTTGTTCAATGTTCCTACTTATGGGTATCGGAGACCTTAAACCAGCCAAAATAAAGATTGAAATGGCCGATCGGTCCATGCAGTCACCCTTGGGAATCGTTGAGAATGTATTGGTAAAGATTAAAAAAAATTATCCTCCCGGTTGATTTCGTGATTCTGGATATTCCCGAAGACAACCGAATACCTATCATTTTAGGAAGACCAATGCTTGCTACTGCCCATGCAAAAGTGGATGTCTTCGCCCAAAAATTAACTCTCGAAGCTAACGGGGAGGTTGACACATTTAGACCTAATGAACTTATGTCCACTCCTCAAAAAGTTTGCGCAATTGATCCTATTGGTGATTTTGGCAATGCATTGGAAGATTTTCTTATTGACTCCCCGAAAACTCCTACACATCTTGGCGAGATAGCTTCAGGGAAGGATTTTGATGTGTTCGTAAATTTTGAAAAAGAAGACTTAGGATTCAGTGCCGATGATTTCTCTAGCAACGTCGAAATGGTCCATTGGCACTCCTACACATGGGTGGTTACTTCCATTAACTCATTCACTTACGCCTCCATTCTCATCAATGCTTGTACTTGGGAATTTAGCTCATTTTCCTGGACTACTAGAATTTCCCATCCTTCCTTTTCACATTGGGCTAGGTCTTCGATGACCTCCCAACATGCTTCAGCATTGAGGTTACTTAGCCTTCCACCGGCGGCATAATCAATGGTTTGTCAGAGGGAGGGACTGACGTGATCATAAAAGAGTTGGACTTGAAGCCAAAGATCAATGCCGTGATGAGGGAATCTATGGAGTAAGTCTTTGAATCGAGTCTATGCTTCGTAGAGAGATTCACCTTGACGTTGTTGGAACATCAAGATTTCATTCCTAAGCTTAGTAGTTCTCCCTGGTGGGAAAAATTTGAGCAAGGAAACGAGAGGTGAGATCATCCCAACTTGAGATGGAGCCGGCGGGAAGTCGCTCAAGTCAATTACTAGCTTGGTCCCGTAGAGAGAATTGAAAGAGACGCAGACGCGTGGTCTCCCGAGTAGTAGCATCGAGGTCGATGGAATCGACAATTTTAAGGAAATCCTTAAGATGTTGATTAGGATCTTCGGAACGAAGTCCATGGAATGCACATCCGTTTTGCACCAACCGGATGGTGTCGGATCGCAGGGCCGTAGTTTGGGCTTGGTCGGGAAGCTCAATGGTGTTTCTATAGCCTAGGTGGCTTGGTCTTGAGTATTCACCAAGAGTACGGCCTCTTGGCGGGTCATTTGGTGGTGGGTTGATGAGTGGGGGTTGATTATCACCTTCCATGATGAAAAGTGATGGGATTACGAACAAAGGTCACAAAGAAGGGGGATAGACAATACGGAATGAGTGAACCAGTGAATTGAGATTCACTGATTGATGAAAATGATTTGAAAACAATCGTGTATTAAATATAAAGGTTTTTGCAATACAACGAAGGTTTTATGGAAAATCAATTATCAATCATAAATATCCTTTTTGATTTTGAAAACATAATACACAGTCGACGTACTAAAGAAAAGAATTTTTGAGCACACCGACTGGTTTTTCAAAGGAATCCATCAATCCATTTTCCTAGACAAGGAACAATTCAATTTTGAATCGCTCCATTGATGAAGTCCAGATGACACAACAAGTCTTGGCAATACCACAAGGATAATGCATAGGACTCTCAAAATATATTCTCACATTCCACATTGTGTGAAATTGTGAGTCTTCAAGGATGATGTGTCCTAATGAGATTTATAGATGATCTCGTGGCTCTAGACTCAATAGTGCACATTTGGTTTCCTATATCGGAGACTAGGGAGATGGTCTCCTTCTTCAATATCAACAATCTCTAAGAGAAAGTCGACAGATTATGTGGGTTCCCCGTGAGAATGAAACAAGCCCTTTTAAGAGGAACTTGAGTAGCTTGGGAAGTTTAGTGCAGTGCATCACTGGGTTCATGACGTCTTGTCTTCAATACCAGTGTTACCTTAGTAACCACCAGTAGCATATGTATTGAACCCGGTTTCTGCCATAAGGTTGAATAATTGGAGGGCTATTTCTTTTCACCCTTTTCTCATTTCATTTCTTTTTCATTCTTCAACCCCTTCAGTGCTTACCGAGACTTCATAACTAGAACCTTGTTGGGTTTATTCCAGTACTAGCTCTGTCTCAGTCCGCACTCTTCCCATATCTCACTTTTCTCCTTTTTTCATCATACCTAAGGACTTCTACACTATCTAGTGGATTGTCCCTGGGTAGATCCCTCCGGTTCTGGCGGATCATGAGAACTAATACCTAACCTTATCATCCTTATATCACCATATATAAAGTAAATTTGGTAGGTCTATTTGGTATTGTTCATCTGCCATTGGAACCAATTGAAAACCATTTGAAAATCAATCCAGATACTTGTGATATATTATCAAAGCATTTTGTACCTGAATTGTTTTTGATATTTTAAGAAAAAGAGCTCCCCCTCAACATGTGCATCATGTATTTGAAATCGTTTTGGCACACGAAGGCAAGAGGAAGGATTAACTTCTTTGATTACCATTTTCTAAAAGATATCAACATCACTTCCCTGATCAAAATCAAGTAGATAAAGCATATTGGAGAAGGATGAGGTTTTCATAAGTTTGCTCCCCCTCAATATGTGCCTCGAGGTTTGAAAGAGTTTTGCACATATTAGACGGAACCTGTACTTAGAGACAAATCAATCACGTTTCAATTCTTTGTGGTTTAAAAAGATGCTCCCCCTCAACATGTGCATGGAAAATTTGAAATCGTTTGGCACATGTGGGGAGGAAAGCTTGCTAAACACTTATGAAACCATTTATCGAATTATCAGTTTAAATCCAATTTAAATCACAAATTCTCCCCCTATCACAATTTTCAAATCATTTGAGAATTGTGATCTCTGTAGATTTAAATTGATTTTGAAAGCTTTTGAGGGGAGATGTGACTTGATTATGAGAAACATTTAACCGATAAGGATCAAGTTTGAGACTTTAGACTCCAAAGATTAAACATGCTTGAGTATCTTTTGAAAACATAATAATAACAAAGGTCTTGTACCAATTGTATACAATATTGTAAAACATTGTTCTTTTTGATTATTCAAGAGTAGACCTTTCTCGATTACGTGCCAATTGTTTGAAAAATACTATTTTTGATTGAAATCATTCTCCCCCTCAATCAATGACATGTGTTGTTGATTGAATGATAGAGATTTTGACAAATGAAAAGCCCGGATGATTTTTAAAAGTAGAGTCCGAAGTATTTTCAAAGGAATTTTGTTTTCATTAGGTGACAAATATTTTTCAGAAGAATCATTTGAAGGAAAAATATTTGAAAGGAAACATTTGTCTTTTTAACGAAAAACATTTGTTAGGAATTAGAAATTCCCGGTAGTAAAGAGTCGGTCACCTCAAGTATATGTAATCGTTAGAAAGCTCGTAGTCGTAGTTCTTTTAAGTTAAGTAGTTATTTAGTTAAGTAACACCGTGGAGGACGGACGGGTCTTTACCCACTGTATGCCTGATCCACAGCTCGTTGTGTGGCGAGTTATGTAAGACTATAAATACTCTCTACCTTCCAAGGTAGAGAGTTGGAGCTCATAATAATATCTTTCACTTTCTCTCACTAAGTTCCCTAAACCTCTAACTTTCTCTCTCTAGAATTCCACCTATATGCTACTTTGTGTTATGGTTTGATGTGTATGTGAAAACTAATATCTTACAATTGGTATCAAGAGCCATGGTTAGATCATATCTTGCACATCTTTGGATTTATAGTGGTTTTTAGGTGGTTTTTGAGTTTGAAAAAGTTTAGTGGTTTTTGCATCATTTGGTTGATTTCTTGTGTTAAAGTTTGAATTTTGTTGGTACTTTTATGTTTAGAATCATCAAAAGTGTTTAGGTTTTCATTTGGTAAGCTTGAATCATCTTGGTTGGGTTGTTTTTGGATTGAAAAGTGATGTTTATATGGTTTTTCAAGCTAGCGACTTAGCTCACGGAATAGTTTCTTGGTAGCGACTTGCTTCACATTTTTGTAGCGACTTACAGTGTTGAAGGTAGCGAGTTAGATCTAGCGAGTTAAAGTACAAGTAGTGGATTCTCCACTACGGGTAGTGACTTGTGGTAGCGACTTGGTCTGTGGCGAGTTGCTCTTTAGCGACTTGCATATCTAGCGACTTGTGTAGCGAATTGCTGCCAAAATTTGGCTAGCGACTTGGTCTGTAGCGAGTTACTACTTAGCGACTTGCTTTCTATCTAGCGACTTGGGATTCTAGCGACTTGGCTGTCTAGCGAATTAATTGGTAGCGACTTAGTGCATCGGTTTAAAACCGTCGTTAAGCGATGTGTTCAGCGATCTATACGTTCAGCGATTTCTCGTTGAGCGGTGTCTGGTTCAGCGATGGTGTTCAGTGATGGGCATCACCTCTTAGGTGATGAACATGAAATTGAGCGATCTAGATTGAGCGATGGAAGTTGTGACATTCAGCGATGTTTTTACACTTCGTTCAGCGATGGTTCTTTGATAAGGCACTCGATTCAGCGATCGAACTTTTTGGTATATTTGTAGTGAAAAGTTAGGTTTTTGTTGGGTTGGTTCTACTAAGTTCGAATGGTTTACTTTTGGATTTGTGAAAACTACTAAGATTTGTATTTTCATGGTTGTTTTAAGTTTGAAATTGTGTTCTTTAGTTGG
>BPTQ01000008.1:82410846-82493796 GCA_019973895.1 Chrysanthemum seticuspe | reverse complement strand
GATTCTCTAGAAAACTACTTAGAGCACCGAGATCTGAGTTGTCACGCAAAACCAAAAGGACTGAGTCTAGAGCCACGAGATTCATCATAAGATCTCTTAGGAACACTTGACATTTAATCACTTGTTGATCAACAAATAAGATCTTCAGTAATTCAGTGGTTCATATCGAGTCCTTCACAGATCTTAGCAATCTGTCGAGAACATTTATGAGAGGTTCACATCTGTGATCCTCAGTGATTGAATGGAAACTCCTGCCAGGGTCAACATCAAACAGCCCTGACAGCAGGTCGCTTCGGTAACTCCCCGTGGATTACGCGGAGTGTGTCTCAAACGGTCTACAGTCGTGAGGTGATGCTTCGGTGTACCTCAGCGACTCATCTGAACTGTAGATGTACTTCGGTACATCGCGTTATCTCACTTATGGGACTCCAGTTCAGGAACGGCCTTTGTAAGAATTAGAGTTGTGTTTTCACACTATGCTGTTAACACTCTCGAAGTTCAAACTTGTAAGTGCCGGAAACCGCTTATTTCTAACCGTTTGCAATGTTTTCTTCTTATGGAAGCTCTGGAGCGGAATGATCGTGCTGATTCTTCTCATGCTCACGCCAACATCATCACTAATGGAAGTTCTATTCAAAAGCAACACAACCGTCAGAATGATTCTTCGTCTAACCAAAGAATCTACAAAGTTAAAGACTTAGAGAACTTCATCAGTATTGAATTCCAACGTCATAGAGCGTGTGAGCATGTTGAAGAATGACGTGGAGACATTGGAGCAGTGAAGCAGACCTGAGGCAGACTGATGCAAACAACAACATACTATCACTTTCACCACAAAGAACAAATGATCAAAGAACAAAGTTAAAGATGACGTCTAAGCTTAACCGTTCAAAGATAACTATCTCTCTACACTGGGGAGATTGTTTGAATCAAGGCAATTCCTCTCACAAGAAAGAAGAATGCCAGAAGACGTCACAGCTACTATTACATCAACGCCTTCACCGTTTACATTCATATATACTTGAGGGGGAGATTGTTGGAATCACTCCTAAACAGTATTTCAAGTATTTATATTTCATATGTAATAGGTAGCTTTATTCTGGCCTTTATGTTTGTTTAAGGTCCAGCTTATGTAGAAGGCCCATAAGCTGAGGCCCAAGCCCAATAAGGAATAGGGAAGGAGAGGGAGTGTTGCCCTAGCTCCTTGCCTATATAAACTATTGTAAACCCTCATTTGAGGGTTGGTTGTTCAAGTTTTCTCTTTCACTACACTCTACGCATAACCGGTCGAGTATACTTGTGTGTGTGTGTTTGGTTTACTTGTTCAATCGCCTTATCTCTTCTCTCATAAGCTTGTGTTGTAAAACTAGTGACCTAACAACTTCCCCATATGATTTTTTCAAAACCTCAACCGTTAATATTACAAGTTGAGGGGGAGTATTTGATTTCAAAACTTTGTTCACAAATTGTTCACAGTGGTCAATCTTCCCACAAACACTCAAAATGGTCATATTTATTCTCAACCATTCAAAAATAACATTTTTTATATGCCATTTTTTAGGGGGAGAAAATTTGTGTGATAAGAAATATGTTGTGCTGAATGCAAATGAATCCGTGTACCTCAGACTTAACCAACGAATTGACGGTACTAAACTGTTTGTAACTCGAAAAGACTTGTCCTGGACGGGTAATAATTTCAAGCTAGTTCGCTAGTGATGTAAACGTGTCTCGCAAAGGACTCGTCTTAGTAGAAGGTACCATTCGAGAAGCTCTTGATAGACATGAACTCTGACGGGTATGACAACCTTTCGAGGTTTGTCTACACCTTCAAGGTAGTTATTAGAGCTAGTTGTCACCTAAAAACTGACAATGTAACTCTTTAACTATTCAACGTAACCGTGTCTCACGGGAGATTGTCTATCTTTAGTGGATCAATTCATAAAGTGCGCGCTCTTTCCTCACTGTGCGTTTAACCATCAAAACTATTAAGCACATGTGGAGGGGGAGTATTTATGCAAAAACTTATCTCTCACTGTGGTTCAAACATGTCTTTCATTTACAAACCCTTTGAGAGATATTTTAACTTACAGTGGTTATAATGGCAAACATAGGTTAGTCATGGAGTTATAAGGTGACTAAGGTTAGGAATAACCGTCCTATGATCCGCCAGAGCCGGAGGGATCTACCCAAGGACACTACCATTAGTTAGTGTTAGAAGTCCTTAGGAAAGATTGTAAAAAGGAGAAAATGAGAATCGGAGAAAGAAGGAGTTGAAGAATCAAAAAGAAATGTAAAGAAAAGGGTGAAAAGAAATAGCCCTCCAGATTATTCAACTTAGGGCAGACGCCGGGTTCAATTCATATGCTACTGGTTGTCACTTAGTGACACCGGTATTGAAGATTAAAAGTCGTCATGGACCCAGTGACGCATGCACTAAACCTTCTTAGCCACTCAAGTTTCTCTCAACAGAAGCTTGTTTCATTCTCACAGGGAACCCTACATAAACTATTGGCTTTCTCTTAGAGATCGCTGGTATTGAAGAAGGAGACCCTCTCCCTAGTCTCCGCTCAGGAAAACCAAAACGCACTGTTGAGTCTAGAGCCACGAGATTCATCAAAAGATCTCTTAGGAACAATTGACATTTAATCACTTGTTGATCAACAATAAGGTCTTCAGTGATTCAGTGGTTCATATCGAGTCCTTCACAGATCTTAGCAATCTGTCGAGAACATTTATGAGAGGTTCACATCTGTGATCCTCAGTGATTGAATGGAAACTCCTGCCAGGGTCAACATCAAACAGCCCTGACAGCAGGTCGCTTCGGTAACTCCCCGTGGATTACGCGGAGTGTGTCTCAAACGGTCTACAGTCGTGAGGTGATGCTTCGGTGTACCTCAGCGACTCATCTGAACTGTAGATGTACTTCGGTACATCGCGTTATCTCACTTGTGGGACTCCAGTTCAGGAACGGCCTTTGTAAGAATTAGAGTTGTGTTTTCACACTATGCTGTTAACACTCTCGAAGTTCAAACTTGTAAGTGCCGGAAACCGCTTATTTCTAACCGTTTGCAATGTTTTCTTCTTATGGAAGCTCTGGAGCGGAATGATCGTGCTGATTCTTCTCATGCTCACGCCAACATCATCACTAATGGAAGTTCTATTCAAAAGCAACACAACCGTCAGAATGATTCTTCGTCTAACCAAAGAGTCTACAAAGTTAAAGACTTAAAGAACTTCATTAGTATTGATTTCCAACGTCAAAAAGCGTGTGAGCATGTTGAAGAATGACGTGGAGACATTGGAGCAGCGAAGCAGACCTGAGGCAGACTTATGCAGACAACAACATACTATCACTTTCACCACAAAGAACAAATGATCAAAGAACAAAGTTAAAGATGACGTCGAAGCTTAACCTTTCAAAGATAACTATCTCTCTACACTGGGGAGATTGTTTGAATCAAGGCAATTCCTCTCACTAGAAAGAAGAATGCCAGAAGACGTCACAGCTACTATTACATCAACGCCTTCACCGTTTACATTCATATATACTTGAGGGGGAGATTGTTGGAATCACTCCTAAACAGTATTTCAAGTATTTATATTTCATATGTAATAGGTAGCTTTGTTATGGCCTTTATGTTTGTTTAAGGTCAAGCTTATGTAGAAGGCCCATAAGCTTGATCCAAGCCCAATAAGGAATAGGGAAGGAGAGGGAGTGTTGCCCTAGCTCCTTGCCTATAAATACATTGTAATAACCTTCATTTGAAGGTTGGTTGTTCAAGTTATTCTCTTTCACTACACTCTACGCATAACCGGTCGAGTATTCTTGTGTATGTGTGTTTGGTTTACTTGTTCAATCGCCTTATCTCTTTCTCTATAAGCTTGTGTTGTAAAACTAGTGACCTAACACAATTGATATTGATCTTAGATATGTTTAGTGAATGATAATCAATATGCAAGCAATATATAAAGAGTAGATAAGGAAAAAAACAATCAAACCACGACAAGTTGTGTATAGTGGTTCGGTCTACAAGGACTCTTTTTCCTTGCCCTACTTCACTCCCCAAGTCTCACACTCGAGAGTTTAACTTCACTAGTCAACAAGCTCCTTTCATCGGCGGAGAAACCTTTACACTTCGCTTACACATTATTTCCGACACTAAGCTAGATGTCGAGTTCTTTTCAAGGGTACAACCACTCCCACACACAATGTATTTTAAGGACTAAAATACTAACCACTCACACTCACAAGATTATGATGGTTTGGTACAACAATGATGTATGAATCAACACTAGATTATACAACAACAAACAAATAAGACTTCCAACAACTTGTTGAAGCTTGAATATGCCTTGATCTTCTTTGCTACAAAAGAGATCACTATTCTGATATGAAACTGAGTTAGAAATGTTAGAGAGAAGGAATGTATATGAATATGATGAAAAGGGATGAAAAACAACTTGGTTTGGATTTGCTATTTATAGCCAAAATGATCAGCAGGCACCACGGACCACGAATCCCTCAAAAGGGTTCCGTCCGTGTTAAGTTTTGGTGCCGCCGGGGTCTGACAGCAAGATCACCAAAATCCTACCAAAGTCTACCATATCTATCCAAGATTGTGTAAGATATGTAGATTCTAAATCTACACAAAGTATCTAGTGAGATCTTCTAAGGATTTCAATGATGCACTACATGATGTCATGTGTTTGTTTTCTATTTTTAGAAATATGTTAAAATGTAAATACATATGTAATATTTTATTTTAAGAAATTAAAACATTCTTGATCTAAAAATATTAACATACATTATGGTTTAGAGTCATATCAAAAATATGATTAATCAAAATGTAAATGCTTGAGTGATAAAGATAATATTTGAAAAGCTTGTTTTAATATCTATTAAACTTGGCAAGCTTTAAGCTTTATAAAAATTAAATTTACTTTTGTCGTTAACAAAACTTAGGTAAAAGTCATAAAATATAAATAACGTTTAATGACGATATTTCTATTAACAATCTCCCCTTTTGTTGAGGACAAAACATAAATTTTATTTTTGTAAAGGTTGTACAAGAGTTATAAAAATATTAGTTTTAGAACTTGAAAGATAAAGATGATAATGCATGTATGTACAATTTAGATATGATGTTGACTTTTCAGAAAGTCAAAGTATGCAATTGACTTTTCATTAGAAAGTCAAAGTCTTCATTTGTTGAAGTATGATGTTGACTTTTCAGAAAGTCAAAGTATGCAGTTGACTTTCTATTAAAATCAAAAGTGACCAAGTTCTATAATATTTATCCCCCTTTTTGTCTCAACAAAAATGAGATGCGAGGCGGAATTTGTAATGAGCCCGAGCCATTATCTCCCCCTTGACCAATGCTCCCCTTAAATTGGGTACCAAGAGGAAGATACATGGATTGTGAAAAAGCTACAAAAAAAATGCTAGTAATAAGCATCATCACAAGAATTTTCAAACACCATGTAACAATCAACAACAATATAAGAAACACCATTCATTTGTTAAAAAATTTCATGATATGAAAATCCAGAAAAGGGAACACAATGAAGTGTTAGTACAAGAATAAAATCCTAGAAGACAAAAAAACATAATCCTAGAAAATAATAAAATAAAATATAAAGAAAATCCTAGAAAAATAAAAATGCTTAAAGAGAATAAACTAGGACCCTCCTATTGAGGTGGATGAGCAAGAGCATTGATGCGCTCTAGGATGTGATTGAGGATGAACCTCATTTCGTCTTGAAGCTCATGGACCATCACCCGGGTCCTTACGGTAATGTGGGCGGTCCGCTCACAATTGGAGCAACCGTGTCTAGGAGGGTAGTATGGTTTATGATTTTGTGGTGGTGGAATGGTGGATTTGTTGGTGTTGGTGTTTGGAGTGGTGATTATAGAGGCTAGCAAAGCACTTTTCAATTTCCTGGTCTCACTAAGATGAGAATCCACCATATTGGAAAATTGGTGGAGATGATTGAGCTCGGCTTCAATCTCTTCTTTAGTGGGGTGATCATCCCACATGGATTCCTCAATGTCCTCTAAATGAGGATGCATGGATGTTGTAGGTAGTGGTTGATCCCCATACAAAGGACCATGGATTTCCTTGTGGATATGATGGAAAATGAGAGGTTTTGGCCCTAGCGGGGCGTTTGGTCAAATGATGGACGTGGAGACTCATGAGCTATTCGCTCAATAGTACCAAAGGATGGTAGTGGTGGTGGATGATTGGGCCTAGGAGGCAAGTCGTCCAAGTCTTCCAAAAATGGATTTTGAGATGTAGGTGGTGTAGAGAATAGCTCTAATGGGATGAGTGTTGGAGATTTTGGAGGTGATGGTGACTTTGATGTTTGGATAGGAGCCGGTGGTGGTGAGCTAGTGATAGGAGTCTTTGTTGGTGGTGGAGTAGTGACAATGATAGGTGATTTTGGAGGTGGTGTAGGTGTAGCCAAAGTCAGGAAGTTCTCATCTCTTATGGGAGAAGTGATGGTTAAAGGAGAGGACTCGGAAGAGGAGCTTATGTTGACAAAGCAACATGGTCTTACGCTTATTCTAGCGGTTCTCTTGCAAGGCTTGGTTGATGGAGAAGACTTAGTCATTTTAGCTTAAGATTTTGCTAGTAGATGATAAGATTTGAGAAAGTGTGAGGATGATCATCTTAGAAGCTCTTAATTTATAGGATTGTGAAATTATGAAGAAATGCGTTTGATTTAATGTTAAATAATAGAAGATATGATGTTCCTAATGATTTTGAAGTGGGTTTAATGCTAGTCATATCACCCAAGTCAATCCATACAAGGAGGATGGAGTGAAGTGACAAAGATTTGCGATGAATGTGTCCTAATGATTATGGGATTTTTAGAATCAGATCACCCACGGATTGCAAGAAACCAAATTTTTGGTTCCTTCCTTTATGGAAAAGGGTTCCTTGGGTGAATTTTTGAAATTTTTGAATTTTGCTAGGAAATGGATATCCTATGTGCCTAAGTGTGTTAAACTAGTTCTAATATGGGTAAAAACTAGTTAAGACTAACCTAGAAGCAATGTATGGTAATTTGGAATGTTGAAATAAGCGAAATTTAGAAAATTGCCTGTAGGATCCACGGCACCAATTATTTACACAGGCGGAACCCTTAAATTGGTGCCGCCTGGTCCGCCTGTACAGGTATGGCGGTACCAAAATCTATAACATACGGAACCAAATAAATGGTGCCGTCTGGTCCGTGGAGACCAAAAATCTTCACAGACCCCTTTTTTAAGTATCGGGGACTTTTCTGAAACCTGAAATTTTGCTTAAAACATATGACATTAATTATTTCTAGTTAGAAAAAGTCGATAACACATATACAAACATAGTGGAGCATAGACTTTGACCAAGGGCTAATGATTTTCACATAAAAGTGAAAATGGGTAAAATTTGATAACACACTTGTGCTATCCCCCTGCATAAACCGGTTAGCATACAACATTGTTTTAAATTATTTTATCATCCTACAAAGTAAAAACAACCAAATTGTATCATACACCATAGTTATTGTCTTGTTCCAAACACTCTTTTAAATAAACCTCACTTATCCAACTCCTTGTAGATCTTTGTCATCATCCTACCAAGGCACTTGAACATCCCCTTGGTTTGCTTGAACTCCGCTGATTTATTCTCAATCTCGGGGACAGATGCATAGTACTCTTGAGGTGGAAGACGAGAATTTGGGAGATCGTCTTCGGAGCTATTTGATGATGATGATGAAGGAGTTGGAGGTTTTACCCTTTTGCCTTTAGTCTTAGCCACTCGCTCGCCACTCAAGGGCACAGATATGTGAGGGATGAGAGCATAGTCTAGTTTCAACCCTTTTGGGCTTGGTGGAATGGGTGCAAACGCTCTATAGAGACGGGTGAGGAGCATCCCGTAAGAAAGAGCGACCGATCCTTGAGTTGGAATATCTACCATTCTCCTAGCAATGTAGTAGGCTAGATTGAATGGTTGACAAGTGAACAAGTTGTAGAGCATGTGACAAAGGCAAGCATTGATATGGTCTATATTTCCTATAGTGCAAATGACATTGGCTCTAAGGAGTTCCTCCCACTTCTTAAATTCGGGTTTAAGCTCATTGAGCTCCATACCATATGGATCTCGGTTTACTTCCTTTCCCTTTCGGGTGACACGGGTTAGAGCGGCCCTTTCGTTAAAAAGGTGCTCACAGATGACATCCTTATCCGCCAAAGGAGTTTGGTAGGGAAGAGAGCGGTCATTGATTGCATCAAGGATAGTGAGTGACCACTTATCCGAGTAGACACATGTACCACGGTTAGAAATTCCTAGCACTTGAGCAAATTGGTTTAGGGAGATGGAGTAGTCGGTTTGATTGATCCTAAACCTAAGAGCCATTTCATCGTCCTCATCAGTGAAAGAGGTAACACTAGCATAGAATTCTAAAACAAATCTAGAACAAATGGCTTCATCGATGTCAAGGAGACAATCGAAGTTAATGGTGGCAAGCTCTTGACGGAGATTAGTTCCGTCGACAAAGGAGGAGTGAATGGTCCTACCCTCATGGAAGTACCTTTGCTCTAGACTCTTAAAGATTTCAACTTGTACTTTGGAGAGGCCCTTGGTTTTGTGGTGTTTAAGGGTGTAGCTAAGAGTATCCTTGTGATCATAGAATTTTGCGACTACCATGGTTGTTCCTATGAGCAAGAGTTTACATGTTAAAAAATAAAAACAAACTTAGCCATTTTGATTCTAGTGTGTGCCTATATGAAAACGATTTGGAGTTGCAGTTATCTCGACTCATTTTATGCATAAAATGGTTTTTAGTGGGGGTGTTTAGCAAAAGGCATGAGATAACCCAAACGCTCCTAATTCAATGTAGCTTCATTTGAATATACCCAGGAATGCATATTAGTTATGCATTACCTTTAGTATTCAATAGCATTATGCAAGTGATGAAAATTTACGTTTCTGTTTGTAATTTTGTACTAACAATGAAAAATTGTTTTCCTACAAGTGAGAAGCTTTTCAGAATTTTGACATGGGGTGTTTGTTTAATTAGAATAAGGTCTTATAGTCATTATCTTTTAATTAGTGGGAAATATGATTGGTTTATGCAATGTGACAATGTAGTACCTAATTTCAATGATTAGTTATGCAATTTGCCAATTGAATCCATGTTTTGTACAAGAATATACATAATCCTCATGTAATGATTTTGTGCACAAATTAGAATCCTAGACTCATAATTAAAAGAAGTAATGTAGTTAGGATACTTACAATGATGTTATCTTCAGTGATTAATGGGTGAGGAAGTGTCAACAATGAGTTAGGTGTGTTGTTGAAACGTTTTGGTAAAGTGGGTTGTGAGGAAGAAGATGTTTTGTAAGTGGTATTTTTGCTACTGTTGTCACCACGGACCAGACGGCACCAAAAAATTGGTTCCGTCTTTGTTGTCATTTGGTGTCGTGGGAACAGTAGCAGACTTAAGCTAATTTTTTTTGTTTTGTTTGTTCTAAGGTTTAGACTATGTTTACTTCATGTTTGGTTCCATTAGCCCCAAGCCAAGTCTAAAAAAATTAAATGGTTCTCGCTTGAGAGGCTTAGTTAGGATTTTGGCAATGTTGTCTTCGGAGGATACTTTCTCAATTGAGATGTTTCCTTTTTGAACATTGTCACGAAGAAAGTGATGGCGGATTGCAATATGCTTCGTACGAGCATGTTGGACGGGATTTTTGCTGAGATCAATAGCTCCTTTTTTGTCGCAAAGTATAACGATATCGTTGAGATGAATTTCGTAATCCACGAGAGCTTGTTTTATCCAAAAAGCTTGTTGACATGCTTTTTCGGTTGAGACGTATTCGGCTTCAGTAGTTGAGATAGCTAGAGCCGTTTGCTTCTTTGCAAACCATGAGGTGAGACAATGTCCAACAAAAGTACAAATACCACTAGTACTTTTTCTATCGACATAGTCACCGGCATGGTCCGAGTCGGCATACACTATAGTTTCTACACCCGTTCCTTTGGGATACCATAATCCTAAACATGTCGTTCCCTTAATGTATCTAAATATCCTTTTTAAGGCTTCTAAGTGTGATGTCTTAGGATTTTCTTGAAAGCGAGCACATAGACAAACACTAAACATAATGCCGGGTCTAATAGCCGTGAGATAGAGTAGGCTACCGATCATTCCTCTATATTTAGTGTTATCTACCGATTCACCTTCCTCATCCTTGGTGAGTTTAGTATCCGAAGACATGGGTATCTTAGTTGGTTTTGAATCTTCAAGACCAAATTTCTTAAGCATATCTTTTATGTATTTAGATTGATTAAAGAATATGTCGTCTTCTAGTTGTTTATTTTGAAGTCATAGAAAGAAGTTTAACTCACCCATCATACTCATCTCAAACTCATCATGCATGATTTTAGAAAAATCATCACATAGCTCTTGACAAGTTGATCCGAATTTGATGTCATCAACGTATATTTGAACTATGATAAGGTGTGATTCCTTTTTCTTGGTAAAAAAAAGTATTATCTACTAATCCCATGGTATATTTGTTTTCAACTAGAAAAGTCTTAAGTCGATCGTACCAAGCTTTTGGTGCTTGCTTAAGTCCATATAATGCTTTCTTGAGTTTGAAGACATGATGTGGTTTCTCAAAGTCGGTAAAACCGGGAGGTTGAGCAACATATACTTCTTCGTTAATAAACCCATTAAGAAAAGCACTCTTAACATCCATTTGAAATAATTTAAAATCATAAGCACACGCATATGCAAGTAAGATTCTAATAGACTCGAGCCTAGCTACCGGTGCATAAGTTTCATCATAATCAATCCCCTCTTGTTGATTATAACGTTGTGCGACAAGCCTAGCTTTGTTTCTAGACACTACACCATTTTCGTCCATTTTATTTCGAAAAACCCATTTCGTTCAGTTTGATCTTTAGGTTTTGGAACTAACTTCCAAACATCATTTCTAACAAATTGGTTTAACTCTTCTTACATAGCAATTACCCAAGATTCATCTTTTATTGCTTCGTTTATGTTTTTCGGTTCAATGGTTGATACAAAGCAAAAGTGATTACTTTGATTTTGGGCTTGTGATCTTAACGTTCTTTGATTTAGTTGTCCTGTGACTTTTTCTAAAGGATGACTTTTGGATTCTTTGATGTTTATAATTTCATTATTTAATGGTTCATCTTCCTTGTCATTTACAATTATTTCTTGACTTTCTACAAGTTGACTTTCAACTAATTCATCATCTACCAAAGGTGATGTCTTAGAGGGAGGTATATTTTCGTCGAATGTTATCTTCAACGATTCCTCGACTCTCATTGTTTCTTTGTTTAAGACAATGTAAGCTTTACTAGTTTGTGAGTAACCAAGAAGTACACCTTCATAAGACTTTGGGTCAAACTTGGTGAGATAGTCTTTAGTATTAAGAATGAAACATTTACATCCAAACACTCTAAAATATCCTAAAGTTGGCTTTTTGCCTTTATATAATTCATATGGTGTTTTGTTTAGGAAATGACGTATTAAGACTCTATTTAAAATATATGTAGAAGTATCAACGGCGTTACACCAAAACTTTTGAGGAATGTTTTGTTCATTGATCATTGTTCTACTCATTTCTTGAATGGTTCTATTTTTGCGTTCTACAACTCCATTAGATTGAGGTGTTCGAGGAGTCGAGAAGTTATGTGTTATACCATTTGTATCACAAAAGTTTTCGAATTGTGTTTCATTGTCGAATTCACGACCATGATCCATTCGGATTGACACAATGTTAACACCTAGTTGATTTTGAATTTTCTTGCTAAGAATTTCAAATTTATCAAAAGCTTCATTTTTAGTTTTCAAAAATAATGTCCAAGTAAATCTTGAGTAATCATCTACTATGACCAAAGTGTATAAGTTGCCTCCATAGCTTCTTATAGCGGATAGACCAAACAAGTCCATATGCAAAAGTTCTAGACACTTATATGTGGACACCATGTTTTTAGCCTTGTGGCTACTATGAGTTTTTTTACCAATTTTGCAAGCGTCGCAAAAGTGTTGGTCATATTTCAGTTTTGGTAAATTTCCAACTAGCTCTTTTGAAGATAGGTTTTGGCGTGACCTAAGCGTCTATGACAAAGAGTTGAGTTATCATCTAAGGTTGTTAGACAAAGTTTGTCATTAGATGTTTTGTCTATTTTCATGACGTATATGTTATTTTTCCTAACTCCTTTAGCTATGGTGATACCATCTTTAAGTATTTTACTACCATTTTCTTCAAATAGTACTTTATACTTTTTATCATATAATTGGCTAATACTAAGTAGGTTAAATCCTAACCAATCGACATGAGCAACATTTTCAATAGTTATGGAGTTATGAGCGATCATACCTTTGCCAATGATTTTGCTTTTGAGATTGCTACCAAAAGAGACATTACCTCCGTCATACTCTTGGTATGTAGAGAAGAGGTTTTTGTTGCCCGTCATGTGTCGTGAGCATCCACTATCTTTTATCCACTCATCAGGTTCTAATCCAACTTTCAAGCATACCTAAGACACAAATAAATCAAGCGTTTGGTCCCCAATATCTCATGGGTCCGTTTGGGTTAAACATACCATTTACTTGGTTCATATATGGAAATGATGGGTAAGGGTTCCATGGCATGTAATCTGGAGTTTGATATGGTCTAGGGAAGTTTTATTCCAACCGTTATGTTGTATGTTGTGGTTTCTCATAGGAAAGGGGCGTTTGGCAATAGGTGTTTTATATCGTTGTTGAGTAGTTTAGATCTAAATTCATTTCTAGCAAGTCCTACTCCTGATGTAACAACAGGTTTTAGTTTAACATTATCCTTGGTTTTCTTTGTTACTTTGACAAATTCACTACGGTCCGTAATACAAACATTTTGTCATGTTGCAGTCCCCACGACACCAATCTTTACAACGGACGGAACCCTATTTTTGGGTCCGTCTGGTCCGTGCTGTACTGCAGCAGTTTTGACATTTTGTTTGTCTTTTTTGACCGTTTTGGTTTGAATCTTTGGAATTAATACTTCATTAAATCCTAGTCCATTCATGTTTCCTGGTGTTTTTTGAATTCTAACTATTTCATCGGCACAAGCAATATTTTTGTTAAACCTTTTAAATTTAGAATTATGTTCGATTAGAACTTCTTGTGTGAGCTTTAGTTTTTCTATTTCAAGACTAAGCTCTTGACATGATTTGCAACCATCATCATTTGATTTTCCCTTTTCTAATCGTTTTGCCTTTTCTTTTAACTCATAGACTTCATTTTCTAAAAATTCCTTTTTAGTCTTTAAAAACTTATTTTTAGTTATGATTTTTAAACTAAGCTCACACAATTGATTATATTGTTTTTGCAAAGTGTCATCATCAATAGAGAAATAAGATGAGTCGGAATGTACCTCGTTTGATTCATGTGCCATTAGAGCGATCTCATCCTTGCTTGATTCTTCATCATCCTCACTATCACTCCAAGCACCACTTACAAAAGCTCGTTGAGTTTTTCTTTTAGGTGGCTTGGGACAATCTCCTATTAGATGACTTGCATCACCGCATCTAAAATACTTTCTTTCACCTTTACCCTTTTTGTCATCCCGGTCTTTTCGGAATGGCTTCTTTTCTTCTCGAGGTTCCCTTACAAACTTTCCCCTTCTTCTAAAGAACTTTTTGAAATCTCTAACGGCCATGGCATACTCCTCATCTTCACTACCGGAGCAAGATTCGTCATCATCACTTGATTCCGTTCTTGCCTTTAGAGCAACAGATTTGATTTTCTCTCTTTTTCCTTTGATGATTTCCAAATCTTTCTCCATCACCATTTCGTGTACTTTGAGGTTTCCGATTAGCTCGTCTAGTGACATTTTTAAGAGATCTTTTGATTCCTCAATAGCCGTCACTTTAGCTCTCCACTTCGGATGGAGTGCTCTAAGAAATTTCTTGACAAAGTTCTTACTATGAAAAGATTCATCAAGTGCTTTAAGAGATGTAATAATAGTATTAAAGCGAGCAAAGCCACAATCAATGGTTTCATCTTCAGGGATAACAAATTGTTCATATTGTTGTACAAGGAGATCAATTTTGTTATCATTGACTTGTGAATTTCCTTGATGTGTAATAATCAAATATTCCCAAATGTCTTTAGCGGTTTCACACATAAAAATTCTTTCATATTCTTTTCTAGGCAAAGCATTATAAAGCATCATTTTAGCTTCATTATTTTTAGCTATTAATTTCTTTTGATCATCAACAGAAATATCTTTTGTTGTAGAACTAAAGTCTCCTTTAATTATAACGAACCAAAGATCTATATATTTTGATTTTACATATGTTTCAAAACGGTTTTTCCAATAGATAAATCCATTTGCATAGATTGCCCTTCTTTAAAGTTTTCGGAATCCATGGATCGTTTCAAGTTTATAAAATACAATATATTTTAGAAATTCTTGAGCAACGAGGCTCTGGTACCAATTGTGGAAAACTATAAGGGGCGTTGAATTGTTTACCGATTAAAAAATTTGTTTTGAAACTTATTGAAAGATCAATTGATATTGATCTTAGATATGTTTAGTGAATGATAATCAATATGCAAGCAATATATAAAGAGTAGATAAGGAAAGAAACAATCAAACCACGACAAGTTGTTTATAGTGGTTCGGTCTACAAGGACTCTTTTTCCTTGCCCTACTTCACTCCCCGAGTCTCACACTCGAGAGTTTAACTTCACTAGTCAACAAGCTCCTTTCACCGGCGGAGAAACCTTTACACTTCGCTTACACACTATTTCCGACACTAAGCTAGATGTCGAGTTCTTTTCAAGGGTACAACCACTCCCCCCCCCCCCCCCCCCCCCCCCCCCACAATGCATTTTAAGGAATAAAATACTAACCACTCACACTCACAAGATTATGATGGTTTGGTACAACAATGATGTATGAATCAACACTAGATCATACAACAACAAACAAACAAGACTTCCAACAACTTGTTGAAGCTTGAATATGTCTTGATCTTCTTTGCTACAAAAGAGATCACTATTCTGATATGAAACTGTGTTAGAAATGTTAGAGAGAAGGAATGTATGCGAATATTATAGAAAGGGATGAAAAACAACTTGGTTTGGCTTTGCTATTTATAGCCAAAATGATCAGCAGACACAACGGACCACGGATCCCTCAAAAGGGTTCCGTCCGTGTTAAGTTTTGGTGCCGCCGGGGTCTGACAGCAAGATCACAAAAACCTTACCAAAGTCAACCATATCTATCCAAGATTGTGTAAGATATGTAGAGTCTAAATCTACACAAAGTATCTAGTGAAATCTTCTAAGGATTTCAATGATGCACTACATGATGTCATGTGTTTGTTTTCTATTTTTAGAAATATGTTAAAATGTAAATACATCTGTAATGTTTTGTTTTAAGAAACTAAAACATTCTTGATTTAAAAATATTAACATACATTATGGTTTAGAGTCATATCAAAAATATGATTAATCAAATGTAAATGCTTGAGTGATGAAGATAATATTTGAAAAGCTTGTTTTAATATCTATTAAACTTGGCAAGCTTTAAGCTTTATAAAAATTAAATTTACTTTTGTCGTTAACAAAACTTAGGTAAAAATCTTAAAATATAAATAACGTTTAATGACAATATTTGTATTAACATTATTCACTTCACACATATAAGTGTATGTAGTGTTTTTGCTCTCCACCTTTCTTCTCTCTCTTTCTCTCTTAAAATCGTACCCCTCTCTCTCTCTCTCTAGATCTAAGGCATATCGTGTGTGAGATTTGATTTTGATGCGTATGGACTGCAACACCGAAGCTTTACAATCCTATTAGGCAGAGTACCTAACCGTTGTAGTGTAGCATAGGCAAGACTCGGGTGATTAATCGTTCTATAGGGTAACAGTGAGGTAGGTTCGAAATGTATAACATATTAAATCTAAATACAGGGGAAGATTATTTTGGGTCTGTTTATGATTTACTATAAAGAAACGTAAAATATCGGGTATTTGGAAGAGGTTGGTTTTAAACTACTAATTAAACTAAAATGCGAAATAATAAATAACAAAAAAAGTAAATTGATGGTCATGATTTTTGTTAATAAAAACTAACCGTATTTGTTTTTTATGATTTTTGCTTTCTTTTTTTCTTTTATTTTTTTTTAATTTTATTATTATTATTTTTTATTTATGTTAATTAGTTATAACCCATGTATTATTTATGTTAATTAGTTATTAATTAGTTGATTTATATTAATTTTGTTTATTTTTTTATTTATGTTAATATTTTTGGAAGTCTGTTGTCGACAAGCCGAGAGACGACCATAACCGATCAAAGTAGAGTAGTGTAAGGTTAGTTTGCGTTTGAAGTGAATAACTTGGTTTGCGTTTGATTAGTTTGCATTTGGTATTTGAATGTGGATAGCTTAGTTTGCGTTTGAAGTGATGAAAGTAGAGTAGTGTAAGGTTATTTGGTTGACGACTTTCATTTTATATATCTTGTTAATAGAAGTTGGAACGCTGAATTAGTGAATACGGAATATCGTAGGTGGATTTCGTTATTATATATGTTTTTAATGGTAGTTGTAAGACTGAATTAACGAATAAAGATTGGATTATGTATGTCTCGTGTTTCATGGTACGTTGTTTCTTTATGCGTACTTGTAGGTTGCACCAAAATATTTCAATTGCTCTTGTGAATAAGGTTGCGCAAGTATCCTTTGTGGTTTAACTTTTGAGAACTTTCACGTACATTTATTGAATGACTTGAACTATTTTTGCATTAAGTGTCAAATAGTTAGTTTCATAGGAGCTGCAAAACTGGTTACTAATTCGCAACTGATCAATATAGCAAGTACTCTTGAATCACATTATATCAACTTTATAACATTTCCTGACTTAAAATATTTCTGGTTGAAGTTACAATCATTATGGCCGCTTGTGGTTTACATAAACTTCCACCCATCAAAAGCAGTGCATAATTGAAGAAAGCTTTGCAAACGTTGGTATCTGTCCCTTCAAACAAAATTTTGGTGTGACATACTGACATGTATATATGGTCTTGTTTCTAAACAAAAAAACTTTTTTTGTGTACTATTGCTAAGGCTGCCCCAGTAGGGGGATTCAATCCCCTTACTTTTCACTGTCACGTCAGCTTTCTCTCTCCAGCGATCTTCAGGCGATTATTTGCCCCAGTAAGGGCGACCAAGTTCATTTAAAAAAAAAAAAAACATTTTTAACACAAAATAAAATTTCATTAATAATTAAAACGTTACATTAATAAAAACGATACGAAATAAAAACAATAATATATTAAATATAAAAACGATACGAAATACATAAATCATAAATCTAATCTGAATGCTACCCACATGCAGAGTCATACGAGGGAGTACGAGAACCGGCAAATCACTCGAAGCGAGCCAAATCTTCCTCGTCTAGCAGAGGTTCCCCCAGTAGCTCGAAGTTGGTAGTCGAAGTTGATGCACCTACACCATCGTTTTTGTTCTCCCGATAGCTCCAATTGATTTTGGTGCTGACGTTGTCCGTTATCTTTTGAACACACCGCCACAACTTGTCAGCAATCTCTCGATCTTTGCGGGCTTGATCTTTCAAAAATTTGTCGATCACAGCTTTTCGTTCAGGCGTAATGTCGTTGCAACTCTTGTAGTTTTCTCTCATATGTTCCTTCTCCGCCTTCGCCTGGTCAAACAATTCGATAGCGCTTATAATAGCGTTTTTTCGAGCCTCATCGTCGTTATTGCATTGATTTTGAACGTACACTTGCATATCTTCAACGGAATGGGGGAGACGGCAAACCATATTAAATATTGTGTTGAGAAGTATTTTGAGTTTGAATTGTGTGAAATAGATTTGTGAATTGAAGTGTGTTTATATTGTGTATTTATAAAGGTTAATTTTTTTTTTAAACCGTTGCAAAAGACGGTAATTTTTTTGAAATAAAAGCTTTAAACTCGATCGTGATCTCGATCAACTGGACCTATTGTTTGGGCGATCGACTGGCTCCACAGCAGCAAAATCGATTGGAAATCGATAGCCACTTGGACTCGATCGAGTGTCGATTACTTCAATTGGGGGCAGCCTAAGGCTAAACGCAGTAGAACGAATCCCTTGTCGATCCTTTGCTCCAAGCGATCGATGCTTGTCGATCGTCCTATTGTGGGCATGTCGATCGCCTAACAAAAAAATAGAAACCGGTCGTATATACGATCGATAAGAACAAACAATTTTATAACCGTTGCAAGGTTAAAAAAAAATATATATTCACCCTATAAATACACAATACAAACACACTTCAATCCACAAATCTATTTCACACAATTCAAACTCAAAATACTTCTCTACACACGATTTAATATGGCTTGCCGTCTCCTCCATTCCGTTGAAGATATGCAAGTGTACGTTCAAAATCAATGTAATATCGACGATGAGGCTCGAAAAACCGCAATTATAAGCGTGATCGAATTGTTTGACCGGGCGAAGGCGGAGAAGGAACAAATGAGACAAAACTACCAGAATTGCAACGACATTACTCCTGAAAGAAAAGTTGTGATCGACAAATTTTTGAAAGATCAAGCCCGCAAAGATCGCGAGGTTGCTGACAAGTTGTGGAAAGCTGTTTCGATGATAACGAACAACATCAGCACCAAAATCAATTGGAGCTATCGGGAGAACAAAGACTATGGTGTTGGTGCATCAACTTCGACTACCAACTTCGAGCTACCGGGGGAACCTCTGTTCGAGGGATTTGCCGGTTCTCGTACTCCCTCGTATGACTCTGCATGCGGGGAGCATTCAGATTAGATTTATGTATTTCGTATTGTTTTTATTTAGCATTATAACTGTAACGTTTTAATTATTAATGAAATTTTATTTTGTTTTAAAAATGTTTTTTTTTTTTAAATTAAAAAAAAAAAAAAAAAAAAAAAAAAAAAAAAAAAAAAACCAATCGCCTTACTGGGGCACCTAATCGCCTGAAGGTCGCCGGAGAGAGAAAGTTGACGTGGCAGGAAAAAGTAGGGGGATTGAATCCCCTACTGTGGGCAGCCTAACTATTTGATCATTATACATACAGTCATGGTGTTATGGACCCCACAGAAGAAAGATGATACGCTTTTCGAGCAATAGTTGTATGAAAATTATCCACTGATGTACCCTCGGTAGGTAAGCTGCTTCTTTCACTACTATGGAGTTGTGTTAGTACGTATTAAAATGTTTGCTTCTTTCACTGCAATGAGTTGCTCCAAATTGTTTTTATTTCATCAGTTAGTAGATCGAAATCCGTGCTAGAAGTACATATGGCTCACATGGTGTTTTTCTTCCCGTATGTAGTCAAGATGGTTGAGAGCTTCAGAGTTACTTATTTGTGGAGGATATATAGTTAGAGTTAGATATTTTAGAGTTTAGAATTTAGGTTGACGCTTTCTACTAATTCTTTCAGACATAAAATTTATTTGTGATTCAATGAATAAAAGAATATTCCTAAATTGATATATTGTATTTCCGTTATGTTGTTTGGTTTAGAACTCTAACAGGGTTATAAAAAAATGTTTTAGCGAGTTTGTGGTGGTGTATCAAATTTGGCATGTTTGTGTTGGTTGAAAAACAGGTAGAATTTTTACAAAAAAATTACGGAAAAAAAATATTAAGAAATTACTCATTTTGCAGCAATATTTTGCAAACTGGGTCAGACACATTTGGAGAAGACATGTCTCGCCAAAAGTCAAGTCCATATATTTTATATTAGACTTTTGACGAGGAAATATCATCGTCAAATGTGTAATTAATTAATTAATTACACAAAAACATACAAAAACAGACTCATGACTTGTTTATTTTATCGTTTCTAGTCTCTCATATTTTCACAGAATGACAATGACTTCATCATCATCGTAACGACAAATCATCAAGATCGCTACATATCGGGCGGATTATGGTGCTTAATTGTTCTCTTAAGCATGTTCAAAAAAAATTGTTCTCTTAAGCATATATAAAGTTTACAAATTTTGTCCATATTATCAGTGGCGGAGCCAGAAAATCTAATCAAAGAGGGCAATGGGCGATAAGAATGAGTGGAAAACGGGTTAAAATTTTTTAAAATAAAATTAAAAATAGGTCGGGTGGAGTCGATTTAATTAAACGCAAAAGAAACATTTTAGGCAATTAACACTAACTAAAGGTGTCATGTATATAAAATGAGAACTATCTTACAATGCAATCCCACCTTATTCATTTTAAATAATATCAGCCCGACTAATTGTACTTTGTTCTCACTTCTAAAATAAACACAGTAACTAAAATAAAAACAAGACATATTAAGAACGACTAAACTTGTATCAAAGTAATTAAGAACTTAATTAGACACTTATATGCAGTTATAAATATAACATGAATGTTCCTTTTAGATGTTAAGATACATTTTATAAGGCTACAGGAGGGAAAATACATTAATATATTAGTAAATAACTTGTATTGAGAATAACAATCCTTAAAATAAGAAACTAAAATAAAGTAGGTGCCTAGATGGACATCTAATATTTAATATTATCTCTCCCCTCTCCACCATCCTTTCTCGTATCCATCCCTTCCAATCTATACCTCCTTCCCCTGGTCTACCAATTGACGATTTCAGAATATAAAAATTTTGAAGATTCATTTTTATGATATTTTCCTTTTAAAGAGGGCACTTTGCTTCTTATGTTAAGGGCACTACCCATTTTTACACCCAATCTAACCATTTTTTTCTTATTACCTTAGCTATTTATTGAAGCTTTATTAGGGGCCTTTCCCCCCCGCTACTTACAAGGTGGCTCCGCCCCAGCATATCATGCAACACACTAATTCTCACAATCTAGACTCGATTACCCTATGACGGGTTCATGACGCAAGTATATCATATATATCGTTAGCGTAGGACTATATGACATGTCGACATGATATTCTACGATATCAACAAGATAGGTACTTACTTTAAACTTAAAAATGATGCGTTTATTAGTAAATATTAGACGAGTATCTGTGCATGCTAACGAGATTTTATAGAGACAATATTTTTTGTTAAAAAAAAGTTTATCGGTTATAAACGAAAAATAATAAAAGTTTAAAGATTTGAAGATTAAACATAATGTTTTGAAACCCGGTTCTACCCAAGTGGTTCAACGGGTTGAACTGTTCCGGTCGAACAACGGATCGATTTAAACCGAATCAACCCGAATGGTTGGGTCAAAACGGGTCAAACTAAATCGGGTCAACCCACTGGGTTTGAAGCGTCCCGGGTCAACCCGGTTTTCGATATGTATTAATAGTTTTTTTTTTAAATATATGTTTTCAACATTTCCTTTTTTAGTTTCAGCTTTTCACTTTTTTCTTTTTGGTTTTTTCTTTATATATAGTATAACAGGGTACTCGCGCGTTGCGGCGGCGGGTACCTTGTGACGATTAACCGGAGAAATAGATCTCGATGAGACCTGATTCACCAGTTTGTATCGGTTTCAACGGGTCAACTTTGGTTTCTTTTTCGGATGACTTTTATTGTTTAGCCGAACCGGTGGCGACACCGGTTCCCGGTTGAACCCGTTGGTCTAGTACGATTTTCAAAACTATATGTACCATCAACTTGTTAACTTGTATGAAGCTTTGTGTATTTTATTAATTTCTATAATGTGTATAATAACATGTACTTTTCATTTTAAGGTGTTTTAATTATTTTATATTTTGGATTATATTGTAACTTGTTTAAATTGTACATTGTAAAATTTTTATTGTATTTTTTAGTAAGAGGTATTTTAATTGGTTGTTTTTAATTTGTTAGATATGCTTTAATTATGTTGTATAATATGAATAAATTATTATATTTTTAAGTAATGATGTGTTTTAATTAAAGTATTAATTAATTACATCATACATTTTTCTCACATTTGATTTTCAATATTTTATTTTTTAAGATTTAACCGTTTTTCTTTTATATACAGTATAGATATTTGCAAGTTTGACGTCGATACGTACTTACTTTATTATTAAGCAAAGAACTACGCGAAATAAACAAACGGAATAAATATCATAATCCCTTTTGATAAATAGTAAAACAGATAATACGACATATTTGTTTAGATCATATATTGTCGCCATACCATTTTTGTCTATGAGCGAGACGGCTGAGTTACGACGAACTTGCGTGACGCAGTGACGCTTTAGTGTTGTTAGAGACGCAACCCACTTGTTGGCTGCCAACCAAAGATGAAAAGACCCATCAACAGCTCAAACATTTTTTATGACACTCAAAAGCCAAAATTGTTTATTTTGATGTCAATTTGTATCTTTTAGCGAGGAATTTTCATTTGCATACTTTTATTTTGGTGCTTACCAAGGGACAATTCCTCACATTCTATTTGAATTGATCTAATGGTTGAGATTAATCTAAGATTTAATATGTTTACTTTAATCTTCCAACTATATAAAGCCTTTATTTATTTTTCTTTTTACCATTCATCATTTTTTACACACACTTTGTATGTGTTTTCCTCTGCTCTCATTTTTTCCCTCCAAAAATTAGTTATCCCGATCCACAATTACCATTCCAATCATCATCACCGTTCTGATCATCATCACCATCACCATTCCATCACCATCACCGTTCCGATCATTATCTCATCATCACTTCCGGTAAGTAGCAGATTTTGATTTGAATGAACCGTTTGTTTCAGAAGTGATGACGTATAGTCTGGTATCGGGTCATAAACCCGACTACAACCCAAAACTAACAAGCTCGGTACGACCTGGGCCATTTTCAATAATGATTTGGGCTCACGAAAGCCCAAGCCCAAATCTATTTACGGAATAGATACCCGTTATCTTCTAAAATAAGAAGATAATCATTCCCAACCGACTTAGGCGGGATACGCCGAAAGTTGGGGAACACGGAACCAACAAGGATTCCGTGCGTATATAAAGGGGATTATACCCCTCGTTTAAGGTACGATCTCAGAACCCTAAAACTCCTTAAACCCTAAACCGATTACTTACTCTCACGCCGGAGGATAATCGTGGGAAACAATCCCACGATAAGCCTAACGGTGTTTCTTGTCTCTTAGTGCGCAGGTCTCAAGCAGCAATTCTCAATTGGTACGAGAACCGGAGCTCCAAATCAGGAACGTCCAACTTTTGTATCAACAAGTGGCGCCATCCGTGGGACCCTACACTAAGAATCAACACTAGAATGACAAAACACGGCAATCAGCGATCGCAGCTAGATCTTATGGGGAAGAAGTCGCAGAGTGGACTAACCCCTAAGCAGACCTCTGGGACAACCAGCGCTGCTAAAAATAAGGGGTCAGGTCAAGACTTGCCCTTCCCTCAAGTAGAACCGCACTCGGGAATAACCCAAGTCGCTACAACCACCACGAGTGGAGTAGACCCACTGCGCACTCGGGAACAACCCATCTTTACTACTCCCTTCCAATCGGTGCTAGAAACTGACCTGACAAAGGTACCAGAGGCACCAGGTCGGGATAAGGGTGCAGCAGTAGAAACAAACGCACTCACTCTCGAGGGAGTCGCGCCAGAATTAGCACCAGAAGCTTTCGTATCCCAAAACTACGAAGCATTGGCTGCCCTCATGCAAGAGGAAGAGAAGAATAGATCAGGGCGGAACCTGAAGGCCCGACTCAATTTCGATTCGGAGTACGATACTTCTCCACCGCGCCACCAGAAGGGAAAGCGCAGAGGAAGCGGTCATAAAACCCCAGTATTCAACAGAATTGGGAGGAGAATCGAGGGTGATGAGACATCTCACTCGCAACACTTGAGTGACAGTGATGGAGAAGAACGGCGTACCAGTGTCTACGCCAGACTGGGTACCCGTAGAGTACATGATAGACTGGGGCGAAAACATCCCCCAAGTGAAAGCCCTTCAGATCCAGACTATGAGTCAGATTCTGAGGATAGCCGGCGCAAGCGCCGTAAGAAGGTAAATTCATCTTCTGACAACTCCTCGGACAACGAGGATAGTGATACTGGGCATTGGAAATCCAGAAGCAGACGCGATAGCCAAGAGGAAGACATGTCTCTCCCATGGCGCCGTCAGAAAGTGGATGCGTTCACCAGACGCATTAGTGATTTCTCTGAGAACAAGAAAAGGCGCATGCCTGCAAATGTTAAAACCTATGATGGGACAGGTGATCCTGACGACCACCTAAAAATTTTTGAATCAGCCGCGACCATCGAAAACTGGCCACAACCAGTTTGGTGCCACATGTTTAATTCCACACTGGTGGGAAGCGCGCGGAACTGGTTCAACAAACTCCCACGAAGGAGCGTGAATGGTTTTGAAGAGTTGAGAAAGGCGTTCCGCCTAAATTTTACTCAACGCAAAAAGTGTGCTAAAAACCCTGTCGAACTCGCCAGGGTAAAACAGAACCAGGGAGAATCCACGAGCGCATTCATGGAACGCTTCAAAGATGAATGTATGCAGGTTAAAGCATGCCCTGAAGTCTTAAAGATCTCGGGCTTCATGAATGGGATTAATAATCCAGAACTCATCAAGAGGTTGAACGACAAGATCCCTGAGACCTTCGATGAACTCATGAAGCGCTCTCGGTCTTTTGTCCAGGGAGAAGCCGCCGCGGCGGATAGCAAAAAGAACCATTCCAGTTACCGGTCACAGGAACAACCTGGGAGACAATCCAATGACCGAGGTAATAACCGTAATAGGAGCTATCGCAGTCAGAGGAGCGGCAGAGACAGGGATAATGACAGGTATACTCCCCTGATCAAAACCCCAAAGGAAATACTCGCGGCAGAAGGAGCGAATTTTCCAAGACCGCCGCAGATGCGCACACCAGAAGATAAGCGCACTGGGAATGGATACTGTGACTACCATGCGCAAAAGGGTCACACCACTAACGAGTGTGTCCAGCTGCGCCAACTCATCGACAAGATGGTCAAAGGGGGCAGGCTGGACCACTTAGTTAAAAACATTAAAGAGGGAAGAGATAAGCAAAAGAATGAAAGCAAGAAGGAGACACCCAAGGATAAGGCCGACACAATCTATATGATACAGACGTGGCAGCGAACCACCAGGCAGAAGGTCAGCCAAGAGTTTTCCCGAAGAAGTGAAATCTCTTTCCCTACTTTGACTGCGGACAACGCAGCATCAGAGCCCCTCACCATTGAAATTAGTGCGGGTGGTCACGACATACACCGCATGTACATCGATGGTGGGGCATCGGCAAATATTATGTATGAGCATTGCTTTAAAAGACTACGACCTGAAATACGTAGTCAGTTAAATCTGGTCAACACCGCACTCACCGGTTTCACAGGTGAGAAGATATGGCCTATGGGCCAACTGCGATTGCTAGTCAGCGTTGGCAACGCAGAGCACTCTACAACAACCTGGATGGATTTCATGGTGATCAAATCCCCTTCATCATATAATGGCATTATTGGGAGACCCGGGATATCAGCCATGCGCGCGGTGCCGTCAACAGCGCACGGGATGCTTAAATTCCCAGTTGAAGGGGGCATTGTCACTCTTTACAATGCCACGGTGCCAAACAGAGAATGTAACACAGTTACATGCGAAATGGAACCAATCCCGAAGCAGTGCGCGGCCAAAATCCCCAACTTTAAGGTCGCAATTCACCCAGAATATCCAGACCAGGAGATAACCATTGGAGGGTCATTGTCGGACAACGGCAAAGCGGCTGTGTGCGCGCTCCTACAAAAGAACGTAGATATTTTCGCATGGGAGCCCAAACACATGTCTGGCGTACCACGCTCGATCACAGAGCATAAACTTAGAATCCGACAAGGATACTTACCGATACGTCAGAAGAAGCGTGGCCAAGCTCCAGAGAGGGCGCAGGCAATTCTAGCAGAGGTACAGAAATTAGTTAAAGCGGGAATTATGCGTGAAGTCTATTACCACGACTGGCTTTCTAATCCAGTAATGGTCAAGAAAAGCGACGGTAGCTGGCGAATGTGTGTAGACTTCACCGACCTTAATAAAGCATGCCCACAGGACTGCTATCCGTTACCAGAGATAGATTGGAAAATAGAGTCCCTGTGTGGATACCCGTTGAAGTGTTTTCTCGACGCGTACAAGGGATACCACCAGATACAAATGGCCCAAGAAGACGAGGAAAAGACAGCGTTCCACACAAGCCAAGGCGTTTACTGTTACACAAAAATGCCGTTTGGCTTGAAGAATGCGGGTGCCACCTATCAGCGGTTGGTAGACAATGCCTTCGAAAAACAGGTGGGCCGCAACCTGGAAGTCTATGTGGATGACCTGGTCATTAAAAGCCATACTGAAAAGGAATTGGTGCGCGACATAGAAGAAACATTCAAAACTCTACGCGAGATTAACATGAAGCTAAATCCTAAGAAATGCACCTTCGGCGCTACCGAAGGCATGTTCTTAGGGTACCTGATAGAACCTGATGGCATAAAACCGTGTCCAGAAAAGACAAAGGCGGTAATAGAACTTCCCTCACCACGCACGCTGAAGGAAGTCCAATCCCTCAATGGAAAACTAGCCGGCCTCAACAGGTTCCTATCTAAATCAGCAGAAAAGTCACTGCCTCTTTTCAAAACACTCAAGAAGTGTATAAAAAAGGGT
The DNA here is from genome assembly GCA_019973895.1 of Chrysanthemum seticuspe. Lineage (NCBI taxonomy): Eukaryota > Viridiplantae > Streptophyta > Magnoliopsida > Asterales > Asteraceae > Chrysanthemum > Chrysanthemum seticuspe. The sequence continues at coordinate 82,467,123 of BPTQ01000008.1, read as the reverse complement.
GACTTTCGGTGGACAACGGAGGCGGAAGAAGCTTTCACCACACTCAAACAGCATCTAGCAACGCTCCCAACACTCGTGGCACCCCGACCAGGGGAAGAGCTGATCATGTATCTATCAGCAACTCATGGGGCAGTCAGCGCAGTGCTACTAACAGATAGGGACTCGGTGCAAACCCCTATCTATTTTGTCAGCAAAGCTCTCAAGAAGACGGAGATGAACTATAGTGCCATGGAAAAATTGGTCCTGGCATTAGTGTTTGCTGCCAAGCGACTGCGCCGGTACTTCCAAGCGCACCCGATAGCGGTAATCACAGATCAAGCCATCAAGCAGATCATCTCCAAACCCGATGCGTCAGGACGACTCCAGAAGTGGAGTGTTTTGCTAGGCGAACATAACATCTCTTACAGACCACGTACCGCAATAAAAGGACAAGTTCTGGCGGACTTCATCATCGAGAAGCCAGATACGGACGAGGTACCTACACCAAGCGAGAAAGCACTACAAGATCCATGGATTTTGTTTACAGATGGGTCCTCATGCGTGGATGGCTCAGGAGCTGGCCTTATTCTCACAAACCCAGAGGGAATGGAATTCACTTACGCACTGCGTTTTGAATTTACCTCGACAAACAACGAGGCAGAATATGAAGCCCTGATCGCTGGACTACGCATTGCAGCTCGAATGGGTGTACGTAACTTGGAAGCAAATGTGGACTCCCGACTAGTGGCCAACCATGTGTTGGGTGAATACGTGGCCAAAGAAGAAAATATGATTCAGTATCTTGAGAAGACTAAAGCACTGATCAAAGGCTTTGACAGATTTACTATCAAGCAAGTCCCTAGAGGAGAAAATCGCAAAGCAGATGCACTGAGCAAGATAGCCTCGACAAGCTTCGCACACTTATCAAAGCAAGTGCTGGTGGAAACACTGAAAAGCAAGTCAATAGCGGAGATGGAAGTTTCCGCAATCATAGAGGAGGATGGTCCTACATGGATGACACCAATTGCAGATTTCTTAAGCAAAGGGACATTACCCCAAGAACAGACAGAAGCTCGCAGAATACGGCGCACAGCGCAGAGATTCGAATTGCGCGACAACATACTGTATCGCCGTTCTTTCCTCCAACCATGGCTTCGATGCGTCGGCCCCGTACAAGCAAATTATGTGTTGCGAGAAATCCATGAGGGTTCATGTAGCATGCACGCAGGACCACGGTCTGTTGTAGCACGCGCCATGCGATCGGGATACTACTGGCCAACCATGCATAAAGATGCGCGGGATTTGATAAGGAAGTGCAATGATTGCCAAGTCCACAGACCCGTACCACGCAAACCACAGCATGAGTTAACACCAATCACGGCGCCATGGCCATTCTACAAATGGGGCATTGATATCGCCGGTCCTTTTCCAATAGCAGCAGGCGGTCTCAAGTTTCTCATAGTCGCTATAGACTACTTCACCAAGTGGATCGAGGCAAAAGCAGTGGCGACAATTACTGGCAACCAGGTAAAACGCTTTGTCTGGGACAACATTGTATGCCGCTTCGGATTACCTGGTGAAATCATCTCGGACAACGGGAAACAATTCTGCGACAACCCCTTTAAAGATTGGTGCGAAAAGTTAAACATCACCCAACACTTTGCGTCGGTTACGCACCCACAAACCAATGGTTTAGTTGAGCGCGCAAACCGAAGCCTGGGTGAAGGAATCAAAGCACGCTTGGACAAGCACAAAGGAAGGTGGGTCGAAGAACTTTCACATGTACTATGGGCGCACCGCACCTCAGTTAAAACCAGCACAGGGGATACTCCCTTCTCTCTGGTATACGGGACAGAAGCCGTTATACCAACTGAGATCGGCATGCCAACTATCCGCACTGCGGAGATTAATGTGACTACCAACGACGACGAAAGACGTGTCGACTTGGACCTACTGGAAGAAAGACGCGAACGCGCGGCTATACGGGAGGCAAGGTCGAAGTCAAAAATGAAAGGATACTATGATGCCAAGGTACGCAGTGTTTCATTCAGACCAGGTGACTTTGTCTACCGCGACAATGAGGCAAGCCGCGCTGAAGATACAGGTAAGCTCGGACCAAAGTGGGAAGGACCTTATGAGGTCACTGAAGCAACGGGCACAGGCGCGTACCGGCTACGAGGTTTGGATGGTCGTGACCTACCGCGCACATGGAATATCAGCAACCTCAAGAGGTGCTACCTATAAGAATTGCCACGGCATAACGCGTAGACGCTCTACACTATCAGTGCTCAATAAACATTCGTGTACTCAGTTTTTATTTTTCATATTTACTGTTTTCTTTGTTACTTCTTGATAAACTTGCAAGTATTAATAAAAACGTCGCGGTTTCTAGCTAACTCCGCGACACATTTTAAGTTGTTATCTCCATATACTGTATGCTGTAACAATTTTTTATTTTGCCCACGATGGCGTGCATGCACTACGAATAAACCCACGATGGTAAAAGGATAAGTTGACCTACTAACTAACTTGTTGAGTAAGAGGGTTGCAAACCCATCAATACTAGATCACGCATCCTTGTTAAACACCTTGTTCTCAAGACGTTGGAATAAGATATGTGCGCATCCCACGACGGTTGCGCAGTAATGCACACGTGCACGTTTAACAACCGGGGAATCAAGATACTTGCTTCCTTCATAAGATATTTATAGTACGCTGAATATCAATACATACACGGTTATGATTAAATACTTAGAATTATTTTCCGAAGTATACTATAATTTTCATACACGACTATGAATTTCCTACATTGGCAGACAGATATGTATACATTACAAATGCCTACAAGCAACAAGCAAAAAAGAAATTTTTATTTATAACTACGAGTTATTACAAACGATATTAAACATATCCGCTACAAGCTACTACAACGCCTAAGTGACGAAGTGCCAACATAACTTGTCGCTTCTTTAATTTCGCTGATGCTCTTCAACACATCTGAATCCTTAGGCGACACGGTGGCCACACTGACTGGCACTCCATCAGACCTAGGCAAGTGAGCCGCACCAAGTCCACACAAAATGGCCTTACCTGCAATACCTTTTTTCTTGGCAAGACGGGTGGCATGCGCTTCCAAGACCTCCTTTAGAGGTACCTCTTTCTCCAATGCAAAGGGATTCTGACTATCCCTAGGACGCGCAAAGACGGGTACTTGGAGCTGCGACTCATGGGGTTTCAAAAAATAATCCGGCTGTGTGTCGGCATCCTCAGCGCGATGACGTGCCAATGTCAACCCGGCCATAATAACACTTATCGGATAATCTTGGTCGCGCTCAAGCTCCGAAATCATTGGGAGCTCTAGGTCTTTCATTTTTTGCATGGCAGCGACCAACTGGTCATAGGATTCAGCATTATAACCCGGTACCTTATCAACAGGTGTTTCCAACAGTTTTGCTTCATGGAGTTGTTCCACTGCCTCTGACTTACCACGCTCTAAAGCGCACTGCACAACCTCCCCAAATGCATTCACTACCTCGGTTGACTCTAGGGTACTAAGCGCAGCCAATCGGAGACCGTGGCCTATGAGCCACCTGCGTTCAGCTATCACTGACATAAGCTGCGGATACAATTCCTCATCGTACTCGATGCTCAGCTTACGCAGCTTTGCCTCCTGTACCTCCAAGGACCAGCTCACAGTATTCCCCAGCTCCCCCAACTGCGCAAACAAACTTTCTTTCCCCTGTTCCAAATGTTTTAGTGCCCAGCAGCACGCAGACTTATACCTGGCAGCATCGGCACGCTCTTGCTTCATTTGGCACATTAGCGCCATTTTATCCTCGGCCTGTTTTTGCGCATATGTGCTAAGACCAGTAGCCTCTGCAAGGGCGCTATCCAGTTGCGCTTGGGTGCTTGCAAGCTGCGCCTCCAACAGAGCTATTGCTTGGTCCTTCTTTGAGCTTTGGTCCTCTCCACCAGATACTTGATCTTTCAGCTTCACTATCAACGAAGCCTGATGGGCGGAGACTTGAACCAATTCTTCAACTAATTGATCCAGGGGCACGTCTGCATTAGCTTGGTTTTCATTCTCCTGGCTCGGCGGCTCAGAATGCGCTGACTGTGCGGGACTCGCCTTGGGAGGTGATTCTATGACCTGCTCCATCCTGCGAATGATCACCAGCGCCATGTTAAAATCACAATTAGCACATTCACCAATTAACAGGAGGTTATATATGTATGGTTTTACTTACTTTAGCTCCGCGTCATCGGCAGATGGGTGCGATGATGCTTCATCAGTGGAGGACAACTCCACAGTTTGAGTCACTGGCCGCTTTTTCCTTGACGGGCCCGCACCATGATCTCCTCGGGTCCTTTTGCGACTAAGCGCAACTTCCTCTTCTTCTTCCTCTTCAGGATGCACTCCAGCTATGGGCGCTGACTGCGCTACCAGCGACGTCACCTCAGGATTAGGACGGCTCTGTAGCGGCGTGGCCTCCACTGCAACGGAGGAACTAGTCCCTGTATCCCCTGCAGTCAGTTCCATGACACGCCCTTCAGTTGCAGCTAAGATGGGCTCCTCGTCATCCCTCAACGATCTTACTCCTGTCTTTACGGCTACGGGCTTCGCCAACTGTACGACAGTGAATAGATCCATCTCTGCGCAAGGCAAAGCACATATACAAACAGGTTATATAATGCGCAAAACAGACGGAAGATTACTCTTACATTATTTATACACAGAGGTACGGAGGAATAAGTACCCACCCTGGCCATTGGCGTCTAAAAAGATAGGGATCTCATCTTCGGGGCCAAAATAATTGCGGCTGATCCCCATGTGCACCAAAAATCCCTCAGGATATGCACTAATAGGGATGCGGTTCGCATTTATCAATTCCGCATCCTCGGCGTTATAAGACCCAGGCAATGGGCACTCATCCCTCTGTAGATTTCCTCGCGTATAGAACTCATAATTCCACGGGAAACATGTATCATCTACCCAGAAGAAATACTCCCTCCAATTCCTAAGGGCGTCTAATTTATCTGTATAGCACTGCAGTCTACCGGCGCGTTTCGAAAAAGTTACCCACCCATGCGCCCACGTAGTGTGGTAAAAGACGCGGAATAAGTTGATGGTGGGATTAATCCCCAGCAAACGGCAATTTACTTCGAAATTCGTAATTTTGGCCGCGCCGATGCAGTGTAACTGCGATATGTGTAGTGTATAATAATTTAACACATCGCATAGAAAGCGGGACAGGGGCACACGTTGATTCGCAAATTCGAATAACCGTGTGTATACACCTACTTTCCCTTCGGGGAAATCCGCAATCGTGGCACGCGCATCCGGAACCACTGGATGCACGTCCCAGGGTATAAAGTAATCTGAGGTAAATTCCATCAGATCGATCAAATTTAGGTCGGAGGTGAAGTCAGACAACTGTTTAACCATGGTGATATGCTTTTCTGCTATCACGCATGCGCGGTTACCTTTGTGGTTAGTTGCTTTTGGGGATAACGACTCTTAATTTGCTTTAGAAATGGCGGAAGGTGTTTTTACTGTGAGGAATCCGGTGAAAATGAATCCCCAAGTTATATACTTCTCCTCTTCCACACGATTGGCGCCACGTGGTTTCCACTAGTCTTCATTGTGTGGTCGAGATGACTTGATGTGACAACGGGGCAGTAACTTTCCCCCGATTAACGAGGCCTTGACTATTCACTTGGATGTCTAGATACATTGCACCTACGGGTAGGTGTATGGCTTCTTAGATACGTTTCGTACGTTACTTGTTTTTTGGACTACGGTCATTAGTCTAGCATCCGCAGTTACGCACTGCGCATACTAGACTGGGGGGACATGATGACGTATAGTCTGGTATCGGGTCATAAACCCGACTACAACCCAAAACTAACAAGCCCGGTACGACCTGGGCCATTTTCAATAATGGTTTGGGCTCACGAAAGCCCAAGCCCAAATCTATTTACGGAATAGATACCCGTTATCTTCTAAAATAAGAAGATAATCATTCCCAACCGACTTAGGCGGGATACGCCGAAAGTTGGGGAACACGGAACCAACAAGGATTCCGTGCGTATATAAAGGGGATTATACCCCTCGTTTAAGGTACGATCTCAGAACCCTAAAACTCCTTAAACCCTAAACCGATTACTTACTCTCACGCCGGAGGATAATCGTGGGAAACAATCCCACGATAAGCCTAACGGTGTTTCTTGTCTCTTAGTGCGCAGGTCTCAAGCAGCAATTCTCAATTGGTACGAGAACCGGAGCTCCAAATCAGGAACGTCCAACTTTTGTATCAACAAGAAGCTTATTTGATTTATATTGTTGTGGTTGATAATGATGTTGAATCACTTATTAATTATGTGGATCAAGTTGTGTAACAATCATTCTTATCAAGTTGCACACCAAGTGTTTGATAAAATGTGTGAGTGAAAAATATTTGATAATCTTGTTATATGCTCCTGTAATTTTACTTATTAATTAAGTTGTTAGTTGAATTTATGTTTTTAACAGCACTGAAATGCTATTTTTATGTCTGATTGCTGTTTTTGAATCTGCTCTCTATCGTACGTGTGGTATCACCAGTAATATCCGAAGTTAATGTTATTATAATTTTGTTGTTTTATGTGCTTCTCAAGATACAGCCATTGGATGCAGTAGAAGCTCTCATGTCTTGGCAGATGCTTATAATGGTGGGCATGGAAGTTTGAATTATGGAAATAAATTAGCTAACCGGAGTTCAGGGTGTTCAGCTCCTGTTTGGCTTGAAACTGGAGATGCGGTCGGTAATGTTTTTCTTATGAAACTTAGTGCTTGTTAAGATAGGTTCTATTAATGTATGCGATGTATGAATGCTTTAACTTTGTCGAGATCACAGTAAATATGTATTTTGAGATGCGTGGTGAAGCTCGTGATCGCAATTTATACTTTTTAACACTGAACTAAATTTTCTCTCAGAATGATGCTGCAAAACCTGTTGGAAAAGTTTTAGAACCATTCAAGGCCCCTTTCACCTTATTGGACAAGGTAAAACACTTTATGATATATTTATTTCTTAGTAAAATGCTTTTGGTTGTTATCCTTGTGGAGGTCGTTGCCTAGGTGTTATCTACCTTTACATCTTTGGTCTCGTCTTGAATGGTACAACATAATTGTTATAGTATGCACATATCTTTGTGAGTTCAGTTCCAAATAGGATATTTAATGTACAATTGAAATTGAGAGGGAATCAACTGGGTATAAAAGAGTTACAAATAAACAAAATTCTTGCTTTTGAACTGTAGCTTTGTAGTATCACTTGTGATATTTGTAGTATCACTTGTGATATTTTGTTTTTTATACGTTTTGATATTTATAGGTTAAACTTTATTATATGTCATGTAAATTATCACTAGTGATATTTCATTGTTATTGTTTTATAATTATTCTTAAATCTTATTTTTTTTAAGTTGTGATAATACCATATTTACCGTATGTTTACCTTTGTTTACAGCTTCTTATAGTGCGAAAACACATAAGTCGTTTAATCATCATGAGTTTATTGACACTCCTGGGGGATAAGTATTTTTGGGTTCCTGGAGTTTCGGCTAGTGCGTTACCAGTATTCTCTAGTCATTGCCCCGGGGGGCGGTGTTCCTGGAGGCGGCTCCGTTGAAGGTGAATCTGCTGCAGTCGAAGTCTGATTTTACATTTTTTTTTAATTTATTTTGTTTGATGTAACACTTGTAATTCATAGCTTTTCAATATTGCTAAAAAAAACTTATGCTCAATAGTTTGGAATGATTTTATGAGGATTTTTGTGATTCATACAGTTCTTTGTATCTGGTATCACTTGTGATATTCTGTTAAAAATGAGGCAACACTTGGTTTTGATTTTGATGTTTATACCACTTATGATATTCTGTTAAATTTGATGTAACACTTTCTTTGATTTTTAGATATGTCAAGTTTTTTATTTTTGTAATTTTATTTATTGTTTTTATACATATTTGGTATATGTAATATGCAGTGTTATATCTCTTAGGAGCTAACGTATTCAAACGAATTTCCTTTGGGCACCCTTCCCTATTGCAAACTAAATACTTCTCTTTTACAAATCCATCCTTTAATCTTTTCTGAGTAGACTTTCTAATACCAAATCCTTCCTCTGAAGCATATCTCATGTACATACTAATGCAATCCTCAACAGAATCATAAACACTAAACAAAACTGGTAGCACACTAGCAGCAACTCTAGGAACCCAAAAAACCGATCCACCAGGAGTATCAATAAAATCATGATGAATAAAAGAAGGAAGAGTTTTCAAACCACTAGAAGTTGTAAAGAAGGTGATAAAACACAAAGTCAAAAAGCATAACACAATAACTTCAAAAATTGTCTTAAAATATCACTGGTGATACTATACATCACTTTAAATATCACTGGTGATACTATGAATCAAAAATATCACCAGTGACAATATAACAGATGATTCAACAAAAAGACTAAATTGAAACAACAACACATCCAATCAAAAACTAACAGCTTATTTAAAAGCAATATAACATCTACATTAATATACTTAAGCACTATAAAACAAAAAATACAAAAACCTATAACTCAGAATTCAACAACATAAATTGACAACAACTATAACTCATTTTCAGTCAATATATGCAACAACTGCAAACACGACTATTCTTCTTAAATATGCAACAACTGCTTTAAGAAATCTCTTCCAAAACACTAGATTTACGACTACTTTGACTACACAGCAAAACGCTTCCCGATATGGTGACTTTGTGAACTGGAGGTTGTTTCTTACTTCTTTTCTTTTTCATTTCATTTAGACTTGTATTCCAATCTGCACAAAACAAATCCCAAGTAAGTTTTTATGAATATTTATTCCTGATAAATATAAACTCTGGATGTTTATGCGTCATACAATTTTATAACATTCTACTGCAAGTATGTCATATCAATTTGTATCACAGGTGATAAAACACAGAAGCTAAATGTCAAAACAAGTATGCCGCATACATACATGGTTTATCACAGTTGATATTTTTCTAAAGGAGACATGCTTATATGTTGCAATTTACCTTTATCCTTATCAATCTCTGGAGATAGGCTCAAAAATTTGCTTGTCGACAAAACTGCATTTACAAATTTTTTTTTAGAAACAAACATAATGTCTGCAATTTTTATATTTAAAGATTTATTAGCAGACAAAAACTGACCGTTTAAAGCTTGTATTGTCTCCAGATGCTTGTAAATATCATCTTCTATATTTTTTTCAAAATCAAAATTTTAATGTCTTATGTTATATAAAACAAAAAGAGACTATAAATTCTAATCAAGATTTATTTGAAATATAGTTATTTCAAGTATAACGGCTTATCATCACAGTTGTTATACTAACAAAAATCAAAAAAAAAATCACTATATTTGTTTTATCACTGGTGATATACCATTCAATATTTAAGTTATCCGCGACTGCTCTTCATCATCACCACTACCATCAGTACCACTACCACTACAACTACCAAAAGTCAAAACTAAACCACCACCACTACCACGAAGAACACTAAAAATGTATCAGTTATCGCGCTACATGATCACTAATCGTGTGATAACTAATCAATAGTCGCTACATCTGTTTTTATCACTAGTGATATACCATAAAATATTTCTCTGTCACACTCAAAAACGCATCATAAGTTATATCAAAAATTATACTTGTAACAAGCTACCACTACCACCACCACCACCACTACCACTACCACTACCAAAAATCAAAACTAAACCACTACCACTACCACTACCACTGTTTTTTTTTCACCATATTCAAATCAGTACCACATCTACCACAACTGTTTTTATCACTAGTGATATTTTTCCAAAATCTTTAATAAATCAGGAAAAACATCTAAAATCAGCAAAAACTGAAAAATCTTAATAAATATCTTCTTCTTTTACAGTATGACAGCAAAATCTCAAATAAATACATAATCATCATTTTCATGACAGTAATACAACAACAAAATACAGAAAAATGTTCATAAATAGCAATAACATTCATAAATAAGTATAAAATCAGTAGAGATACATAAATAACATCTAAATAATTAGTTTGAAGCTTCATACCATCATTTTCGGAGTCAGTAGGTTTATTTTGATCCATTTTTTTTGTGCTTATGCTTTTTCAGTTGAAGATTGATGCATTTTTGTGTTTTTTTTTTTTTTTTTTTTTTTTGACGGTTAATTGTTGGTTGATTTTGATAGTTAGGGTTTGTTTTTAGTGAGAGAATTAAGAGAGAGAAAGGGAGGTTTTGTTTTTTTATGGTGAAATGAGTACATGTGTTGTGTTTTTGTGGTGGGGAAAGTTTCAGCTTTTGGCAAGAATGGTCCCTCCGTGTTTTTAATCCTTAAAAAATGTTTGATTGATCCAACGGCTAGGAATTGTCCCTTGGTAAATAGCAGATTTTGAGTTTGTGAAATAAAGCGCCTCATCTTTTAGAAAACATTCTGGGAGGAGGGAGTGGTACCCTAATATCCTGGGTGCCACATCACCTCTATCCAATAAAAACCCTCCAACTCAAAACTACCCAATTCTACCCTAACACTACCCTAAGTGGAGGGAGTGGTACCCTAGTACCCGATTTTTTTTTTTTTTTTTTTTTTTTTTTTTTTTTTTTTTTTTTTTTTTTTTTACATAAAATCATATACAATATTTAAAATAAAAACAAACCATTTCATTAAAAATAAAAACATTACATAATACTTAAAAAAAAAGAAACATAACATAATACTTAAAAATAACTAGATTAAAATAAAAAACCCACTAATCATCGAGATGCGGCAAGTATTGACGTGCTACGTGCTCCGTGAGATCATATCGAAGACGGTCATGGAGAACTTCGTCTAGTAACTCCGCTACCACACTGTTGTCGAACACTGGCTGGACCGGCTCATCCATTATATGAACCGGTGAGATTGCCCTCCCCTCGCGTTTTATAACCATATTGTGCAAAATAACACACGCATGAACCTGATTGGCAATCTTCGCTTTGGTCATAGCTCGGAGAGGTCGATCGAGAATTTTCCATTTTCCTTTCAGAGCACCAAAAGCTCACTCGACATCCTTTCTCGCCCCCTCTTGTAACTTCGTAAATCTCTTTTCCTTTGGGTCGGTTGTAAAAGCGTCCATTCACGTGGAATGAACTATTCATCACCGTTCCATTTCGATCTGTAAGATACAAGTCAGACTGATTCAATACGTTGATATCGTTGTTTGACCCCGGTGGACCAAAAAAAGCATGCCAAATCCACATATTTTGTGACGCGGTGACTTCAAGCATAATAGTGGGAACACCATAGTCACCTCTCGTATATTGCCCTCTCAAATGTCTAGGACAATTTTTCCATCTGACGTGTGTACAGTCAATTCTACCAAGCATCCCAGGGATGTGATGCTTCGCTTCATGGGCCTGGAAAATGCGAGCAAGGTCGTGTGCTGTCGGCCTACGTAGGTACTCTCGACCGTACAACTCAATGATGGCCTCACAAAAATAATCAAGACTTTCACGTGACGTTCTTGCAGACATGCATAAATATTCATCATACTCATCGGGGGGATTGCCGGTTGCGAGTTGCCTAACGGCCGATGTGATTTTTTGTTTCGCCGTGAAACTTTTTTTCAATCGCGCGTCATAGCCTTCTTGAAAATATGGGTATCTCGCTTCAATGTCACCCACTATTTGCAAAAACATGCTTTTCTCCATTCGAATTTTTTTTTTAAGTAATTGTCGTTGTACTTTGGTGTTTCAACGAACCAATCATTCTCTAAAGTTTCAAGACCTATTTCCCGATGACGATTTACGCTAGTTCGGCTAGAGCTTACCGTGTCTTCAAGATATTGAGCCGCTAGTTGAAGCATATGTTGCAACGAGCTACCCGTGGATAGCTCGTCGGACGAAGACGGAATAACGTATTCGGAAGAATCGGAAGACATTTTTTTTGGAGAGATTAGTGTGTGTTTTTTTTAAAGGTCGGGGTAATTTTTTTTTTTTTGAGAGATTAGTGTATGTTTTAAAAAAAAAATGAGTGTATGTTATTTGGTTTTAAAGGGAATTTTTTTTTTTATTTATTTATTGCATGTATCCGTTGCAACCCCCCAAACGGTCGAATATTTCAAATTTAAGCATGGTACTCGCTCGAGCTCCCAACTCGATTTTGCTACTCGATCCAAGTACCCGACGTACTCGGGGCGGTGTACCCGCTCGGGTACATGCTACTCGATGCCCTACCCGAGCTCCACTCCCTCCTCTCTTATAGCAACAACCCCCTTGAAGTTTATTAAAAAAGCACAATAATTTTGATGAAATTATGATTTGTTTTATTGAAGTTCTCATAGGCCTTAGATATCTCATAACTTCTGATCAGGTACGATATAATTTAGCGAAGCTTGTTTTGTTAATATGTAACTGAAATAAATGATATTATATTTCTGTTATAAGTTTCAAAGTAGTCCTTGTATGCATAAATAAATTATTCTCACCCGAAACAATTTGATACTTACTCATTTACGGTGCACATTATTTTTTGCTTATGTGATTTGTACGTCATAATGTGAGTTGTCATCGATCGGTATACATGGTTTTCTTGATTATAAGTTTGCTTTATTTCATCAACATTTGATAGATAAAAAAAAAACTCTTTAATTTCTTTTTGACTAAAATACACCGTTGGTCTCTAAACTTGTCTCAGAGGATCGCGATGGGATGAACCTCGCCCTTTTCATCGCCACGGGTCCAAACAGTAGTCATTAAATGCCAGATTGGTCACTTGACCACTAACACCTATGTCAACGGCTCTTTTCTGTTAGTTACAGGAGGGTAATATAGTCCAATCACATTTATAACTCAACATACTTAATTCTAACCCAAGAACTATTCCACCAAAACAAAAAAGGGATATTGTTTGAACAAATAATTTCAGTGTTCCTGAGTCCTCACCACTTAAGTATGACTTCATAAAAGTCAACTACTTAGTAATAGCTCACAGAAATTTACCCAGGATTAACAAACAAATTTATACATTATCAACTACTTAGCTAGTTGACTTATAACAGTCAACTATATATAGTGTTTGATGAAACTGGAACATAACTGATACCACGGAGTCATTGTCTGATACATGTTAATTTACTAATTCGTTACAAAATATAAAAGATGAATTTGGGCCCAACTTCAAAACGTTCAACTGATGAACCTTCAAATGATCTACACAGCTGTGATTGATATCCAGAAACTGTTGAACAGACAAAACTGTTAGGCCTAACTTGATGATGCTGCTGCAACCTTGTCTGCAAAAACAAGGATACAAATTACAAACATATAAGTTATGAACTGTAGTGTTATAGGTTAATGGAATTTAACACATGACATGGTATTCATCACTGAAACATCACCTAGGGTCGCCTTTGGGCGAAGAGTGCTAGGACGCAGTTTGTAATCTTTTCTTTGCTCCGAAAGAGTGTCTTAACACCGCTTGAAACATCTGCAGCAGCACCACCAACCCTTTCAGCCTTCCCCTCCAAGTCAAACCCAGGCAAGTTCTCAACATCAAACCCTGCAAACTCAACCATTTTGGCCTTCCCTTTCCCATCTAAACCTCGCTTAAATTCTTGAACAACTTCTCTCCTTTTTTTTCTGGGCAAAACCTCCTCTTCATCAACCATCTTTCCTTTTCCCTTTCCTTTAATTTTGTCCCTTTTATTAGCTACAACCCCTTCTTCGTCCTTGATTACTACCCCACCTTTCACTTTTTGTGTCCTGGTTCCACTCCCCTGCATTTTTTTCTTATCGATCCCCTGCCATTGACTTCTAGTCCTAAAAGGTGTTTGACTAAGCATCCTAAAGTTAGCATCCTGCTCTACCCAACCCACAACTTCAAAACTGATATTTTTTAAGTAAAATTGTGCTAACTTTTGGGGCTTGTAGGCTATGAAGATATCAACTGAGTCATTTGTTTCAGCCATTCCAAACAAAGTATGAACATCAACATCAGTATGAATCAAATGCAAACCATTTTCTAGGGATTGTTTAGGATCACAGAAAAACAACGCCCATTTTTGTTCATTAATCTCTGATAACACATTATCAAGGCTTGAACTAAATATATCCCTATCACTGGTAAAGGCACACAAATTAATTAATGAACCTCGTTCATACCTGAGTGGGCTATAATCAAAAACCCCATTATAGTGGATTTTGAACAGGACCTCACCTTCTTCTTCTTCCTTGACATCCTTAAACGTGGAGACGAATATGCTTCTGTCCTTCATTCTTAGTTTTTGGTTTTTTTAAGAATGGGTTTGACTAGATGTGTGTTTCAGTACGTGAGTGTGGATGTATGTTAGGTTTCGTTTTGATTGGGTTTTGTTAAATGGGTCGGGTTATATGATAGTGTTTATGGTTTCGGATCTTGTTAGTTGGGTTCTTTTGGTGATTCCAACCACACTAATTGTGTATATGCGTATCAAGGAAGGCAAAAGGCCAAGTTGCAGGGTACCAGGTTTAAAATGTCACAATTGGTCCCTCAATTTGGCCAGTCAGCCGTTTTTTGCACTTAAAATTCCCGCGTATTTTTTGATACACAAACTTGACTTTTTCTCTGTTTACTAACTTCACAATTAGTCCCTCAATTTGGAACGTCCAGTTGTTTTCGGTATTTATTGGTTAATACACTATATCATTTGCATACCAACAATCACAAGAAACAACCTCCCAATGGCTGACTTCCCACTACTTGAAGAACTCGCCAAATCTTCGAACTCCGACTACATGTTTGACTCGATTTATCTCTTTTATCAGAGAGAAAACGTTAAGGACATCAAAATTGCTAAAGGACTCCAAAACACTTTCACTGACTTGATTCGGGGTATGAAGGAAACCCAACAATACATCTCTGAGATCGAAGGCTTTCGAACTACGGTGATGAACTACAAGGTTATCGAGGATCTTCGCAACAGGCAAAAGGCTAATGTCTTGAAGGCGTTGGAGATAAGGAGGATGATTTGTCAGACACACTCACAGGTGTGTGACAGGAACAACTTCCTTGATCATCTTAGGAAGTGTTGAGAAGGAAATGTTGTGGTTATGTTTCCCCCCCCCTTTTTTTTTTGGAAAAATATGTATTGAATATTTATGTTCTAGTGTTTTAATATGAAGTTAATGAATCTGTATGTTATGTTCTAGTGTTTTAATTCGTTAATTATGTTGTTAATTGTTGTATTCGTCTAAGAGAGTTGTTATATGGTTTTGATTGTATTGGGTGTTGGTGGAACTATGGTCCTTGGTCAAACAGATTTAGAGTGTAGGGGACACAGGTTTTAGTCCCCTATCCTGTCTTGCATTAACTTATACCAAGCACTTTATTCTCACATTTTACCACAAATTTGAATTCAAATACATAAACCCAACCCTTTAAGAGAAATTGAGTCAAAATGGGTAAATCTAGAGCTTGTAAACAGATTAAATGCTCCAATTGTCAAACTGTTGGACATAATAAGTCTAGCTGTCACAAGGATCAGGTAGCAAAACCAACAAAGGAAAGTAAGGTTCGAGGTAGAAAAAGGCATTGTGATGGCAGAAGGCAACATGTATTCATTTAATTGTCATTTGTATAACGATTGTTCTAGTGTGTTTACATTCTAGTTGATGTGCAAATGTATTACTTTTGAAGTGGATGGATGAAGAGGATATAAGGAAGACTATGGAACAAGAGTTTTATGATGCTCTTTACAAGCAAGAAGAAGAACACACAAATTTGGAGGAAAATGAAGAGTAGTCCAGGTTGGATGAAGAAGCATTCTAGCAGTTTTTGGAAGATGAGAGAATGTACAAAAGAATTGAAGAGGAATGGGAGAGGAAAAATTGGCTTGAAGATGCAGAGTATAAGGCAGCTTACTATGGAGTGTCTGTGAAAGAGTTATATCCAAGACATCCATATGTGCTGGATAAAATTCAAGCTCTGAAAGTCACAAATTCCAGCAGTTTTCTAAGGTTGTAGGCTTCTACTCTTATAGCCATTTTGTAATATCGACAATATTATGTTTGAACATGTTTTTGTTTTTTTTTGTTGACTTTATAAGTTGACTAGCTTGTAAGAATTTATGTTGTCTTTACTCCTTATCTACTTGTTCAACAACCACAACTCCCATCTACTTATATAATACATCTTAAGTCAGCAATTGTTTATCATACCACCATATTATTACCATGGATGTAGAAAATGGTTGTCAAATGGTATGCATTGACTGTTGGCTTCAAAGGGAAAACAGGGCTGGATTGACCTTTTTTGCAAGGCGTCCACCTTATAGAGCTTTCATGTGGTATGTTTGTCCAGTGTGCCTTGAGATAAGGGGAAACACATCTTATACTGGTAGAGATGGTGATACAAGGGAAAACACAACCACAGGAGATAGTGGTGGATATGTGATGGGTCTACATATTTATGCACCTACTAGTGTTGGTGCATCCTTGGGCGGTGATGAAGAACAAAGTGAACCACCTACAACTGAAATAGCAAGTGGAGTTCGCCCAAGCCAAACACCACGTGAAGCACCTACAACTGAAAGAGCAAATAGAGAACGCCCGAGACAAACACCAGTTGAACCAACTGCAACTGACAGACCAAATGGATCACCTACTAGTCATTTATCGCAGTGAATTCCTAGCAAGAAATGTTATGTTGTCTTTCAGTCTAAATATAGCTTTAACTAATGTGTGTGTGCTTCTTTTGTTATAATAATTGAATTTTGGTTACAATTTGAATTTGTTGACTTTATAAGTCAAACAAGCGAGATTTTAAAAACAAACAATTCGGTTTCGTATCCTCTAATAATTTGGTTTATGTTGACTATTATAAGTCAAAATGGGTTTTCCCAAGCACCCACCTAAACTGGATATGCAAGTGCAAACTACAAAATGAAAACAACATTTCTAAAATATACCTACACCACCACCTAATTACACCATATGAAGCAAAACATACATGTTAACAAGTATCGTTTTCAGTAACCATCATCAGCCAAAAACTATACATCTTCATTACATCAACAACTAAAAATAATAGGTGAACTTCTTGATGGGAGGCTTGTTATTCATGGGGGGAGACTTGAGGTCCTTAGGGGGAGGCACATACCAGTCATTCCTATTTGTGCCGGAGCATCCCACAGCCGCTACAAGACCAAGTACAACTTTGGGAGCGGAAGCCTTGGACGCCTTGGAAGCTTGGGAAGTGGAACCTTTCGAATTAGTGGTCTTAGAAGACATGTTCCCACACTCATCATCAGATGTGTCTGAAATAATGATGACATCAACTTCATTTCCCTTCACGTTAGTATCTGGAAAGATAGACAAAACAGAAATAATCAGAGTTGACCCATTACAACTTTCTTAGCTTGTAAACACTCACTCTAAAGTCTAACCTTTCTGAGACTCCTTATTCCCATATTTTTCCCACAAGTCTTCAAGTATCACATCAGCAATGTCATCTCCTATATCCCACTTGTTTCCATAAGTAGCCATGGCATAGTCAACCATATCGTCAGATACCTTTAGCTTGCTATAATCCCTCTTTTTGACAGATTCTGACACCGCTCGGATTTCTGTCAAATAAATAGGAGTTATTTATGCTCCTCCCTTAAAATGGCAATAACACAAATACAAAAAAAAACCCGACTAACCTTTCATCACTTGAGCTTCTTTCGCATATCTGCATAAATCATCAAACATTTCATCAGACATTTCATCTTCTTTTAACCAAGTATCCCCATATTTTGCCTTCACATATTTTACCATCTCATCAGTTACATCTGTACAAGTAAGCTCCTTGTCTGCCATTGTTAAAGTGTGTGTGAGGGTTGTGTGAAGAAGGCGGGAAACGATCAAGATGGTATACGGTAAACCGTTGGGTTAGAATTAAGTGGGTTGAGTTATAAATGTGATTGGACTATATTACCCTCCTGTAACTAACAGAAAAGAGCCGTTGACATAGGTGTTAGTGGTCAAGGGACCAATCTGGCATTTAATGGCTACTGTTTGGACCCATGGCGATGAAAAGGGCGAGGTTCGTCCCATCACGATCCTCCGAGACAAGTTTAGGTACCAACAGTGTATTTTAGTCTTTCTTTTTTCTTTTTGCGAAAATCAGTAAAAACTCTTTAATCCTAAGTCCTCCCCTATTACGTCGGCCCGAGGAGGCGAGTCTTCAATAGGTAAAAGGGAAGACTGTCGAAAATAAGACCCAATCCTTGTGATGGCTTGGCGATAAAACAACCCCCAACTTAACGGTCTAAAAAACAACCCACAATAAATAAAAGAAAAAAGAAAATCTTTAAAAATTTCAAATAAATTTACCTTATAAAATACCCCAATACTTCTTCATTTTTATATATACTTTCAAACATATTATTTCTTATAGAATCTACACATCTCATCTAAAACAAATGGATTCCGATAAAAAAAAATTACATCCCTGTATAATGAAGAAGAAGAAGAAGTTAGTAATATCGATCAAAAGTTTTTAAAAGACACTGTTCTGGTTTTTTAAGCTTCCATTTCAATCTCAAAAACCTCGACTTATCGAAACACGATAGATAGAGTTCATTACGGTGCTCATGATCGTTTAGTGGCCGCTTATTTTTGAAAACTCAATGTATGAAGAAAAATTATTCTGTAAGCGATTCCAAATGAGCCGATCATTATTCACATGCATTGTTCCGGAATTAACCTATAATGCGTCGTACTTTCAACAAAGTAGTGATTGTATTAGAATAGTTAATCACCATCTCCTCATTGAGGAAGTGTACATCTGCAATTCGTCAATTGACATACGATACCGTTTCTGATGATCTAGACGAATATTTGAAAATGAGTGATAAAACTTTCCGTGATTCTTTTCTAGCTTTTTGGGCTAATAAGCTATTATGAACTTTTATGAATACGAGTTTTTGCAAAAATCTTAAATGTTGAAAAACTACATATTTTTCATGAAAAAAACATGGGTTTCTGGTAGGAAGCATTTATCACTTAAGACGTAATGGTGGTGGCAGTCATGATCTCATGTCTCATCCATGCCTCACCATCCACCAATAATATCATTTCACCTCATTCATGGCTCTCTCATGTCTCACCATACTTTTTTAGTTGCAACCATGATCCCATGCCACACCTAATTATATTAAAGCACCAACGGCTATATGTTCTACCGTTTCTCCCATGATTCAACGGCAATACATGCCGATCTTCATCATATCGTGCCATGCCGATTTGGTGGCGGCGGTGTTGCCGCTCAGCATCAAGCCATGCCGATGCCCATTGCCAGTACCATAAAGGACCATAACTGCAGCTAATGCAATCACGCTTAATAAAGTAAAAAACCACTTATTGTGCAACTAGTCTATTAATTAGCACATGTCACAAACAACATTAAATAATGAAAACAACCATAAGAAGAAAAAAAACAAATCCACGTACCATTTCCATTTTCTTTATGGCCATGTTCAGATGAATCTTCATTTATCCGGGTCCCACGGGGGTCTCCACATGCCTTCCTCCATCGTTATCAAATATCCAAATTCATATCCTCGTGCTTTTTACGCCCCACTTTTATAACCATTCTCATACGCATATCCGATTCATATATCCATAACTTTTTTTTTCTAAGCACATGGCACTAGTTCGAGAACGCCGTCAATCAAAACTCGGTCTCCGGTTACCTGAGATAACCGATCGCCGCCCTCGGTTCCCTCTACCCCTCCCACAAACAATAAACCAACAAGTTACAAAATCTTCAATATCCACAACCGAAGCCGAATATGAAACTATAAAAGTTCTTGGTCATGGCAACGGAGGCACTGTTTACAAAGTTGTCCACAAAAAAACATCAAATGTTTTTGCTCTTAAAGTTGTACACGCGGACAGTGATCCAATGATGCGCCGACAAATATTTAGAGAAATGGAAATTTTACGACGAACGGATTCTCCATATGTCGTAAAATGTCATGAAATATTCGAAAAACCAGATGGTGATATCGCGATACTAATGGAATATATGGACTTTGGAACCCTAGAGTCGTTACTAAAAACCACTGGTACTTTGTCCGAAGATACGCTTGCTGACGTGGCACGTCAGATACTTAACGGACTCAACTACCTACACGCTCACAAAATCATACACAGAGACATAAAACCCGCGAATCTTTTAGTGAACAAAAACATGAAAGTGAAGATAGCGGATTTTGGTGTGAGTAAAATTATGTGTCGAACACTTGACGCGTGCAATTCGTATGTTGGCACGTGTGCGTACATGAGTCAGGTTTGATCCAGATAGTCATGGGTCGAATTATAATGGTTATTCAGGTGATATATGGAGTTTAGGGTTAACCCTGTTGGAATTATATATTGGTCATTTCCCGTTCTTGCCAGCGGGTCAGAAACCCGACTGGGCAACTCTTATGTGTGCGATATGTTTCGGTGAACCACCGAGTTTGCCACAAGGGGTTTCGGATAACTTTCGGAGTTTTATCGAGTGCTGTTTGCAAAAAGATTCAACTAAAAGATGGACTGCTTCACAACTTCTTTCACACCCTTTTTGTAGATAACCACAAAACTTGCTGTGTCGGCGCCGGAGCCTGACCGGAACTTGTAACGAGTTTTTTTGTTTTTTTATTGTTAATATGTCGTCGAGTATGAAATTGGAAAAAAAAAAAAGCAAATTACAAAAACAAACCGTTTACATAGTGATTATACGAGAATGAACTCTTTTCGTACACTTTACCAAAGTGACCAAAATACTATTAGCCGATTAGTATTATAGCCCAAGTATTATGTTATTTACAGAAGCCCATTAGGGTATTTTATGTATCTTGATATCTTGTACTATATATGTTTCGATGTTGAATGAAAACCTCAAGGGGAATTACGCAATCTAATATGGTATCACAGCCACAAGATCCTACCCTTCTCTAACCCTAATTTTTTTTCCAGCCTGCTATTGCCGCCTAATCAGTCCTGCAAATCAGTCATAGCATCATGACTGGCAACGCTCTCCCACCAAAACAGCCCATCGATAAAGCCTATTCCATTGCTAGCATCAAGGCGTGTATCCCCTCACCCCTTGATCTAGACAAACTCAACTATACGTCTTGGAGCAATCTCTTTAAGAGGTTTTGCAAAACATACGATGTTTCTCATCATCTGGAAAAACCGACTGCCACC
The DNA here is from genome assembly GCA_019973895.1 of Chrysanthemum seticuspe. NCBI lineage: Eukaryota > Viridiplantae > Streptophyta > Magnoliopsida > Asterales > Asteraceae > Chrysanthemum > Chrysanthemum seticuspe. Next base: position 82,445,858 of record BPTQ01000008.1, on the reverse strand, counting down.
ACATCCACCCAAGCCGACCCGTTTCATGATACTAATGATTCTCTCATTGTCATGTGGATGTCGTCCACCATCACTCCTAAGTTAGGGGATATGGTTATTGATGACACTTCTACTGCTCAAGTTGTATGGACAAAGCTTCAAGATCTTTTTCATGACAACAAGGCGGCTCGTGTAATTCAACTTGACAATGAGATCCGTAATATGGTGATTGGTACTTTATCTGTTAACGATTTCTTTCAGGAACTCAAATCCAAGGCTGATCGTCTTGCTAACCTTGGTTCCCCGGTTAGTGATTCGAGTCTCGTAACCTATGCCATCAATGGTCTTCGTGCTAAATTCCCGGATATAGCACGTATAATACGGCACAAGGACGAACTCCCTAAGTTTGATAAAGTACGGTCTATGGTACTTTTGGAAGAATACGACATGAAGCACCTCACTGCTGCTCTCAACTCCACCCATATCACTTCAAGCTCCCCAACTGTTTTGGTTGCAACTACTTCTACCGAGGCTAAAAACGGGTCCGTATCTCAACCTGAACTATGTCGTAATTTTCAACGAGGATCTTGTACGTATGGGTCTCGTTGTAAATTCATCCATGGTAGTAATGATGCACGGCAACGTTCTAACCCTCATGCATCCTCTACCACTCGGCAAAACGGGACGAATAACTATCGTGGATCTCCAACATCTCAGGCACGTCCCTCGTCTCACCAGCCACCTAATGCTATGCATCCTGGAGTCGCCCCTATGCCATACTCATTTTTTGGTTTAACTGGTATGCAAATTAACCCATACGCCATGAATCCAGGCTATGGTTCCCAACCTTTTGGCTTTGGTGTCGCACCTACTGGACTTTCAGCCCAGACTATTCCCAGTCCAGCTTTGTTACAGCCGGCCCAATCCGCTCCTGTGGCTCCTTCGCACCTTGCTGCTCCTGCGGCCCAGCTTCAGTATCCAGGCTTACAAGTACCACAGGTCCATTATGCTTCAACCAATGGCTCGGCCCAGCTTCCACATGCCATGCAGCCCGCTATGGGTCCATCATTTGCAACCAATATTCCTGGTCCAGGTCCCTTTGCATATGCGACCCCTACTAATGTTCCAATGCAGGCTACTGTACTTCCAAATACTTTTCAGCCCATGACGCTTCCGGATCCCGCTTGGAATATGGACACTGGAGCCTCCTCTCACTTGGCGGACAACCCAGGTATTCTCACTTCCGTTAGTGATTATTGCATTTATCCATCGGTTTATGTTGGTAGCGGACATTCCATACCGGTTATCAACTCAGGCCATAGCTTCTTGCCCACACCGACTAAGTCCCTTTACCTAAATCACATACTTGTCACGCCTCATATTATTAAAAACTTGATATCTGTTCGTAAATTTACTCGTGATAATGATGTGTCTGTTGAATTTGATGCCTATGGTTTTTCTGTGAAGGATTACCAGACACGCAGAATACTTCTCCGTTGTGATAGCACGGGCGATCTTTACCCGGTTACGCAACCTTCATCCGCGCCTTCTCCTTTTGCATTGCTTTCATTCAGTCCTACTACGTGGCACAGACGGCTTGGTCACCCTGGTGAAGATGTCCTTCGTCGTTTGGAGTCTCGTAATTTTATTTCTTGTAATAAGACAAAGTCGTCCGCTTTGTGTCATGCTTGTCAATTAGGAAAACAAACTAAGCTTCCTTTTTACAGTTCTGAGTCACATGTTACTTCTATTTTTCAGATTATTCACTCGGATTTGTGGACATCCCCTATTCCGAGTGAAAGTGGTATTAAATATTATGCGATATTTCTGGATCATTTTTCCCATTTTGTTTGGGTTTTTCCTTTGCATAAAAAGTCCGATTTGTATGATATCTTTGTTTCTTTTCGTGCTTTTGTAGTTCAACAATTTGGTGTAGATATTAAGGCCTTGCAATGTGACCATGGGGGTGAATACGACAATGCTCGTTTTCATGATCTTTTCCGTACTACGGGCATTCAATTTCGCTTCTCTTGCCCCAAAACTTCCCAACAAAACGGCAAGTCGGAGCGTATGTTGCGCACTATAAACAACCTTATCCGTACTTTGCTTTTTCAGGCACACTTTCCACCCTCTCTTTGGGTTGAGGCTCTTAACATGGCGGCATATCTTTTAAATATCCTTCCTTCCACAGCTATACAAAATGAGATTCCTTACACCAAGCTTTATAATAAACCGGCTTCTTATGATGACTTACGGGTTTTTGGGTGTTTATGTTATCCATATCTTCACGCTACACACAAACTTGAGCCTCGATCCACTCCGTGCGTGTTTCTCGGATATCCTAACAACCACCGTGGATATAGATGCCTAGACTTGTCCACAAATAAAATAATCATATCACGACATGTTCGGTTTGATGAAGACGTGTTTCCCTATGCGTCGTTACACCACTATCCCTCTCCTGCTTATGAGTTTCTTACTCATTCGGCACTCACCCAATCCACTTCCCAACCGGACTCCTCTAGCCCACCCCTTACTACTGGGCCCAGCTTACCCCCGCCTACACCATCCACTTTCCCTACGCCGCCCATTAGCCCTGCGCCTGCTACTCCTCAGCCCAACACTCCCCTTCCACACAGCCCAACATCGGAGCCACCCACCACACCGCCATCAGTTCACACGCAACAACCCATCACTACCCATCAACAACAGCCCAACCCACCTCCTACTACGCCACCCCAACAACAACAACCCAACCCACCTCCCACTACGCCACCCCAACAGCAGCCCAATCCTGCCTCCACACAAACTACTAACGCTCATCCCATGGTCACTCGTGCTAAGGCCGGCATATCTAAACCTATTGCGCGGATGAATTGTCACGTCACCACCATTTCCCCTCTTCCTCGGTCTCATGTTCATGCCCTTCGTGACCCTCATTGGAAACAAGCTATGGTAGATGAATATAATGCTTTACTTACTAACGGTACGTGGGAACTTGTGCCCCGTCCAGCTAATGTGAATATTATTCGTTCTATGTGGCTTTTCAGGCATAAGTTTCATGCAGATGGTACTTTAAGCAGGTATAAGGCACGCCTTGTTGCCAACGGTAGCAGTCAGCAGCTAGGGGTTGATTGTGATGAGACATTTAGTCCTGTGGTTAAACCGGCGACTATCCGTACTGTTCTCAGTCTATCTGTATCTCGTGCATGGCCTATTCATCAGCTTGACGTGAAGAATGCTTTTCTTCATGGTCATTTGTCGGAGACCGTTTACATGCATCAGCCACCTGGGTTTGTTGATCCTGTGCACCCAGATTACGTGTGTCATTTACAGCGCTCCTTATATGGACTTAAGCAAGCCCCTCGGGCTTGGTTTCAACGGTTTGCAGGTTTTATCACTAGCATTGGTTTCCAGCATAGCAAAACTGATGCCTCGCTATTTGTGTTTCACCGTGGTTCTGACACGGCCTACTTGTTACTCTATGTGGATGACATTATATTGACCGCTTCTTCTTCAGCATTTTTACAGCGTATTATCACTGCTCTTCATGGTGAGTTTGCTATGACAGATCTTGGTTCCCTACATTACTTTCTTGGTGTTTCTGCTACCCGTACTGCTTCTGGTATGTTTTTATCACAATCTAAGTTTGCTGCGGAACTTTTAGAAAGGGCTAATATGGCTACGTGTAATCCATGTCGCACTCCAGTTGACACTGAGTCCAAACTTGGACCTGATGGTGAGCCGTTTCCTAATCCTACTTTGTATCGGAGTCTGGCTGGGGCTCTTCAGTATCTTACTTTCACACGCCCGGATATTTCATATGCGGTTCAACAGGTATGTCTGTATATGCATGACCCAAGGGACATACATTTTCATGCTTTGAAGCGGATTTTACGCTATCTTCGAGGTACTTTGGATCATGGTTTACAGCTGCATGTTTCGTCTACTACACAGCTTGTGGCCTACACTGATGCTGATTGGGCGGGTTGCCCGGTCACACGCAGATCTACATCTGGTTATTGTGTTTTTCTTGGGGATAATCTGCTGTCGTGGTCTGCTAAACGTCAAGCTACGTTGTCTCGGTCAAGTGCTGAGGCCGAATATCGAGGGGTTGCTAATGTCGTTGCTGAGACTGCTTGGTTACGTAATCTCTTACGTGAGCTTCATACTCCTTTGTCTACAGCCACCATTGTTTATTGTGATAATATCAGCGCCGTCTACTTATCTACGAACCTTGTGCAACATCAACGTACGAAACACATCGAGATTGACATTCATTTCGTTCGTGACTATGTTGCTTCGGGCCAGGTTCGTGTGCTTCATGTGCCATCTCGGTTTCAGTATGCTGATATTTTCACAAAGGGTTTGCCTGCTGCTTTGTTTCTTGACTTTCGCTCCAGTTTGAACGTTCGAAGCCCTCCCGCTCAAACTGCGGGGGTGTATTAGCCGATTAGTATTATAGCCCAAGTATTATGTTATTTACAGAAGCCCATTAGGGTATTTTATGTATCTTGATATCTTGTACTATATATGTTTCGATGTTGAATGAAAACCTCAAGGGGAATTACGCAATCTAATAAATACGTCACTATCACCTTTCCATTCTCTCACCTCCTACTTCCCATTTTCTCTCATCTTCACGGAAACAAACACACAACACACACCTCCCAACCATAACCACGGTCTTAAAAACATCCGTGAACATGATGATCAAGATTTCTTAAAAACATCGTGAACATGATGATCAAGAACAAGAACAACACCCAGCAAGCCCACCATTGCAGCACCTCCATTTGCATGCAGCACCTCCATTTGCAGCACCAGTGTAACCTCCCACGCCCCTACCACGCCCAGGGCTTGCCCACGCCCAGGGGCTGCCCACGCCCAGGGCCTGCCCACGCCCAGGGCCACGCCCAGTGGAAAGTTCATTTTCGTAAACGGTCAGGGCGAGAACCATTTTCGTAAACAGGTATGAGTTATAGTTCATTTTCGTAAAAAGCTCAAAAAAAAAAATTAGAATTTCCTGATCTCACTTTCTTTTGTGTAAAACCTTTCTTTTAGTTTTTCTTTTTTTACTTTTTTTTTGGAAAAGCTGAAAAATATTTCTTTTAGTATTTTGGCTACTAATACTTTCTTATGGAAATACAATTTATATTGGTATTAAATTATTGAAAATCATTAGTGGTCGTTTGCAACATGGAAAGGATACTACAAATGATACAAACTGAGCCGCCGGTATGTTATAGATATTGTCAAACAGAACATATAGATTATGAATTTTGCTTTTTAGCATCTTTCATATATGTAGTGGTTTTATAGTACACACTACCTCCGCATCTAACCTATAATATTACTTTAAAATAAGTATTTTTTTAACAACATTTCGTATAACACATCATCAAAAATATTTTACTCACTCAAAATAAACAATAAAGAAAACAAAACCGCATAACCGACAATGAAGGAGATGGCGAGGACCCTATAACACCAAAACACTGGTGCAGTTTGGCGGTGCTATAAAACAAGAAAACTTTATATAATGTGTGATACACCACTACACCGTGCTTTCAAAATGTATTTTTTCACTAAAATAATACAAAAGTATATTAAAACTCTTATGTTAATATTAAAACATTACACTATTAACCACTCGATGGCGGTCTAGTGGCAAAAGGGTTTATAACTATCATTTTAAAATGTATGAGGTATCAGGTTCAATTTCTATTAGGTGCAAACAACTTTAAAGTAGTCACGCCAACTTTTTTAAACAAGAGAGTTTTACCTGGTTTGCGTCTGTGTGACGATAAATTTAAACTCTGTAAGTTAATCGGCCAAAATATCAAAAATCATAATTAACAAAAAAAAAAAAAAAAACAAATTACACTATTTTAATGTAATAAATAGTAGTCTTCAAACTCCACCAAACATAATAATTCAAAATGTTCACTTTTAACTTTTTAACTTAAGAAAAATTTTTATATGAACCTTTTATAATACTAGATTTACCGAAATGAACCAAGCACATATATTTTATTATAATGGTCGATATAGGATGCCTGGCTCATCGAAAACTTAGAACCGTTCACGCATATAATTAGTGCGTATAAATTAACAAGGTGCGCTTACTATATTTAAATGTTCCTTTAGGCGCACTCAGCGTGCTTGTATAGAGATATGTGCGCTACACTAAAAGACAAAAAAAATAACGCGATGAAATTAGCTAGTGCGCATCATTAACCGAGCACGCATACATATTACGACATAATAAAGCGCTCATACTAATTCTTTATATATATAAGCGAGCGAAGGAATATTCCCACCTTGAGCGAAGATCATTAAACAAATATTTCTTTGATAAAAAAACCTATATTTCTTTGTATAAAATAATAATAACGATTAAAGTTGTAAACTTTTTGGGAAGAGTTAGTAAAAAAAGGAAAATAGAAAATTCACTCTGAACTATATAGTAACTTGTAAAAATCGCCCTAGACTTTTAACTATTTACAATTTTTTCATAACATAAACTTTATTTATCAAATACCTAACATATATCTCCAGATTTCATGAATAAAAAAAATTCCGCCGGAAAGATCTTTCGATGTCGAACACAACGAGCCCAATATTGATATGCTTTTGATGTACACACGATTATATAAAAAAAATGTAAAGTTTGATATATATATATATATATATATATATATATATATATATATATATATATATATATATATATATATATATATATATATATATATATATATATATATATATATATATATATATATATATATATATATATAGAGTGAGGATCAGGTGCGGATTTTTTTAATTCGTGCGGATGTGCGGATAGATCTGGACCGCCCATTCCAGATCTGATCTTGACTTTTTGTTAAAAAGTCAAGATCTGCACTAATTTCACGGTAGCAATTGACCATGTAAACGATTTTTTTAATTTTTTTCCTTTTGAGGGATCGTTACTATTGTTATCTTCTTTCATTTTTTAATTTTTTCAGATTTTTCTGAGCAATTTTTGTTTTTTTGATTATGAGTTCTATCGTGATATTAACCATATTATGAGTCCTACTGTGATATTAACAATTTTACTTAATATCACTGCCTTTTTTATTACGATATTAAGAAAACTTACGGTGATATTAAAAAAATTAACTTTGATATTAAGAAAACATGTAAAAAGTAACTGGGATATTAACAATTTTACTTAAAAAGTTACTTTGATATTAGAAAAAAACTTAATGTCACTGCTAGTTTAGAAACTACTGCTAGCCTTAGTGAAACTACTGCTAGCCTTAGTTAGTAGTGATATTAAGAAAACTTGATAATTACGGTGATATTAACAAAATTCATAATATCATTGTACCTTTTAACCATGAAAATGATTTTTTTTCTGAATTTTTTTTTCAGCAATTCTTAATAAATTGTTGTCCTCTTTCTTTTTTTAATTTTTTCAGATTTTTTTGAATTAATTTTTTTTTTGAATGTTACTGTGATATTATCCGCACCATCCCTACTTAAAATGTAATCCGCACCCGATCCCTTCCCTATATATATATATATATATATATATATATATATATATATATATATATATATATATATATATATATATATATATATATATATATATAAAATTAATTCAAAAAAATCTGAAAAAATTAAAAAAAGAAAGAGGACAACAATTTATTAAGAATCACTGAAAAAAAATTCAGAAAAAAAATCATTTTCATGGTTAAAAGGTACAATGATATTATGAATTTTGTTAATATCACCGTAATTATCAAGCTTTCTTAATATCACTACTAACTAAGGCTAGCAGTAGTTTCACTAAGGCTAGCAGTAGTTTCACTAAGGCTAGCAGTAGTTTCTGATAAGATCGTTTATGAGCTCTAAGGGATAATAATAACAATGATTATAATGCGCAGCGGAATAAGAAAACATCGTTTGTTATTATTAAAGGCTCTTCGTCATCATCTCTACCACTAAACACTAATATACTAAATACTAACCTAGGCGTTTACATGAACATACGCCTAGGAACTAACTAACTAACCATCACCCTAGGCGTCCCCTAAACGCCTGTACACATACATACCTTTGGTGTTCACATCTTGACACACTATTAAATCTAATTCCCTGCCTCTCTTTATATACTAGAGAGTCTAGGGTTACAATTGACTACTAGGGACTAAATAATAAAGTCTTCTTTAACAAGTAAGTCCCTTGTCTTTCTTTCTTCATCAATTGTCTTCATAAATCCTTCATCTTTCATATTTTGTCATAATCAACTCAAATATAATTCCCAACAATCTTCCCCTAGTTGATAATGACAAAACCAAGTAAGCACGAACTTCCCCTGAAGTTAAGATGTCATGAAAGATAAGAACTTCCCCTTAAACATGCAATCACTAATAATCTTCAAGTTGCAAAACCGTCTTTGTCGCCATTCTTCCCCTTTTTGTCATAATCCACTAGGAGAAGCTAAGTAGAAGCAACTTTGATTTCAACCACCACGTACCAATATCTAAACAGTGTGTGTAATCTAATCACAAAAATGCTTCGAAAACCAAACAAATTGAGCATTCAAACAACTTCAATAACCTGTGTGTGTGTGAACCGAAATCTCATGTGTGTGTCGCTAAAAATCCATAACAAACTTCATGCTCGACTTCCCATCAAGTCCAAATCCATTTGAGAACCAAAAATCATTCTTTGTCCGATATCGAATAAAACTGACAGTACGAACAACCTTTCTCGGACAAACTGAGCAGTGCAAATAATTAAACCCGACATCTTGCAAACTCATACAAGAACTTATCAAATTTGCATCCTCTCTTCTTCAAACTCAAATTAGCACCTCTAATATTATACGAAGCAATAAATCTCTAACAATATTAACCATCTTCATTCGAACAGTACTAATAAATCGTAACAACCATTACTAAAATAATTCGAATAGTAGTAACTATATAATCTCCAAGCCAATGAGCAGCAATCTCCAAATCTTTTAACCATGTAAACCATCTCATAATATGCATGCACAATCTGTATACCGACTAGTAAACAATGCATGACCATGTAGCTTTTAACATTCATATGCTACTTTATTGCTCCATCAAAAGAATTCTTTATATTAAACCATGTGCTTTCATTAAACTTCAACCACCAATACTAACTTGTTACCATCCAAGTACACAGCATTACAAACTTATTTTACAAGCACTATAAACCTCATGTTTAACACTAAATCAAGCTACCCTTCAACCATTTTTCTATACGGTTATACACATAAATATGAACCACCGATCCATTAATCATTAAAGAACTTTCGAAGAGACTCAAAACCATGCATATACCACCGACCAAATAATCAATATACCAGTCCCACTATTACCAGTCACCACCAATCCAATTATAATATAATGCATCAGTTAACCTAGGTGTGCATTGTAGAGGATCAAAACCCAACAATCGATTTCCACCATCCGATTATAAAGTAACCAACCAGATATCATAAGCTCCATCTTGCACACGTGACAAATAAAAACCAAAAACTCTTTGATCAAATAAATATATTACTGTCCCACGTTCCCTATATGAAGCAAGCCAAAAATCATACCTGCTCGAAGTAAGCACCAAAATCTTGTGAAACACCAATACCTAATGCACATAAAACAGTCCTTGTCCAATACCAAGAAACATCACCAACTAATCGTGCATCCAATAATCCATATCGAGCAGCAGCGTAGAGTTAAGAGAATCATCCAATCACGGCTACTTTGAAAAACCCAGCATACGAGCAGAAGTACTTTGAAACCTCGAACAGTACTTTGAAACGCATAGCAGTACCTTCGAGTATAAACAGCAGTACTTTGAACTCGGGCAGAGCAGTACTTTGTGAAATCAGCAGTACTTTGATCAAATACTTTATCAAAGTACTGTGAAACCCAAACCGTAGCTATCGAGTTAAAGGACCACAAGCAGTACAAATGCTTTATCCATCACTTGACCAAAACCATAGCAGCATGCAAATTAATGTTTCCCATAACTTAACCTGTACCAGCAGTCGGAACAACACCTCTCTTAGAACAACACTAAAAATCAACTGTCAGCAGTTACATACTCCATTGCTCCTCCTTCTGTTGTTCTTACTCCTTAAAACTGATGTTATCACATACATAACAACTTCGTATAGGCTCTAACTAACAATCTTATGACAACCTTCAACCACTGATCAAGAAACCAGAAGAATAAACCATGTGAACCAGGGAATTATAATCAGATAAAACCCTAACAAGTAGAGTCGTTGTATCAACAACTTAAGTGTTACCAATCGATAAATCAAATTAGGGTTTCATGCTTATGTGAGAATCGACATCACAAAAACAGACTTAAAAAAAATATGGTAGTTATCAAGAGTAGCAGCCAGTTAGAAAACGATCACAGCAAGAAGCATTACTTCTCTAAAACCCACGTACATACAAACAATCAGAAGACAGAAACTTCAGCAATATAGGCTGATTATATAGATTAGGTTTTAAATAATCCTGTTCGTAGACCTTGAAGGTATGATTTAAAGCACCAAAAACTTCTTAACCATCTTCCATAGCAGATTCAATACTAACGAAACCCTAAAAACCTGAAAAATTCGAATAATCAAACCTCTCTTTGCAGCCAACTTCGACACCAAATATCTTTCGACTCTGATCTCCAATTAAAAATCCCGCCGGTCAAAACCTTCCTTGATATACCAAGAATCTCCAGTCCAAATTTCGTCCCGATCCAACGGTTAACGAAAAAGTTATGACCGTTTCAAAACAGTGCTGTAGTATCCTTACGAAAATTTTCAAACTCGAATTTTTTCAATCTTTCTCTTCGAAAAACCTTGTAGATCCCTATATCAAGAGCTCCCCGCTCTGATACCAATTGATAAGATCGTTTATGAGCTCTAAGGGATAATAATAACAATGATTATAATGCGCAGCGGAATAAGAAAACATCGTTTGTTATTATTAAAGGTTCTTCGTCATCATCTCTACCACTAAACACTAATATACTAAATACTAACCTAGGCGTTTACATGAACATACGCCTAGGAACTAACTAACTAACCATCACCCTAGGCGTCCCCTAAACGCCTGTACACATACATACCTTTGGTGTTCACATCTTGACACACTATTAAATCTAATTCCCTGCCTCTCTTTATATACTAGAGAGTCTAGGGTTACAATTGACTACTAGGGACTAAATAATAAAGTCTTCTTTAACAAGTAAGTCCCTTGTCTTTCTTTCTTCATCAATTGTCTTCATAAATCCTTCATCTTTCATATTTTGTCATAATCAACTCAAATATAATTCCCAACAGTTTCTAAACTAGCAGTGATATTAAGTTTTTTTCTAATATCAAAGTAACTTTTTAAGTAAAATTGTTAATATCCCAGTTACTTTTTACATGTTTTCTTAATATCAAAGTTAATTTTTTTAATATCACCGTAAGTTTTCTTAATATCGTAATAAAAATGCAGTGATATTAAGTAAAATTGTTAATATCACAGTAGGACTCATAATATGGTTAATATCACGATAGAACTCATAATCAAAAAAACATAAATTGCTCAGAAAAATCTGAAAAAATTAAAAAATGAAAGAAGATAACAATAGTAACGATCCCTCAAAAGGAAAAAAAATTAAAAAAATCGTTTACATGGTCAATTGCTACCGTGAAATTAGTGCAGATCTTGATTTTTTTACAAAAAGTCAAGATCAGATCTGGAATGGGCGGTCCAGATCCATCCGCACATCCGCACGAATTAAAAAAATCCGCACCTGATCCTCACTATATATATATATATATATATATATATATATATATATATATATTAAAACAACTTTTATAACGCACCCTAACCTATCAAATAACTTTAAAAACTATTTTAAAATTAATTTAAACCACATGGTAAAAACCGTACACTTTGATAAAAGTTTTAGTTGCGTACCAAATACCTACCGATCAAACAAAGCGAGCACAATATTGATATTTTTATAACATATGTCCGATTTAAAAAAAAAATATTCATGCTTAATACGTATATATATATATATATATTCTATAAAAGTTTCAAAATGAACCTTTAACATACCAAATAACTTTTAAAATTATCATAAATTTTTGTAATAATCTACGCAACTACCCTAAACTTTCAAAATGATCAAAAAATAATTTAAAATCTCCGGCATTCAAAATCGAACTACCAAAAAGATGAGTCAAACGAAAATAAAATTTTCGTCGCAACGCACATGTGCTATTGATATACTTTCGACATACGTACGATTTTATAAAAAATGTTGAAGTTTGATATATATTAACAAATTGCGGAAACTACACTGGACTTTTTATTATTTACGACTTTTTTATATCAAATTTTATATATTACATTGAGTATGCCCTTATTTAATCGACAAAATATTCGAACGACACACAAATTGAATCAAAATTGACGCAAAAAAGACCCGTCGCAATGCGACGGGCGGCCAAACCTTGTTCAATACCAATGCGTCCATATCATATTAGTGTAAATCAAGGTTGTAAAAATCGCTAGGCGCTAGTGAAGCGGTCGGGTAGGGCCTAGCGATTAATCGGTTAGGCGAGGATTAATCGGGGATTAATCGGATTGTAATTTTTATGCACAAAATTGTAATTTTAGATATTATATTATATTATATGTATGAGATAAGCATAGTGCATCAAAGTTCAGACATTTCAAGTGTTCAAATATAAAAATAATATATAATTCATCAAAGTTCAAAGTCAAACATAGATATTACTCGGTTTGTTGACCATTTTTAAGTGATCTTTGACCGATTAATCAGTTTGTTAACCGATTTTTAAGCGATTTTTTCCGATTTTTAAGCAATTTCGTTGACCAATTTTTAAGCAATTTTGTTTAATTAATCTGATTAGACTGATTTTGTTCGATTTTATCCGATTAATCAGTTTGTTGACCGATTTTTAAGCGATATTTGACCAAACCAATTAAATAAGCCGATTATGATAAATCAATGCGCTTAGTAAGCGATCAACGATTATGCGAAGATTAATCGGCAACTTGAACCGATTTTTACAACAGAGGTGTAAATATATAATTTACATTTGGTTTTGTTCTAAGGTTGTGACCCACTATAATACTCAAACATTTGGATTTTATCACATTTATTTTTCAAAGAGAAATTACTAAATGGAGTGTGCATGCACCAGAAGTCTCTTTTGATAAAGGGTTGAAATTTGGATCAATCTCGTAAATATATATGTGTGTTAGTTTATATGAGAAAATAGGTTGTCGCATTTTGTGATGAAGCCAATTTAAGTCTAATATTTGTCCTAAATGATTTTTTGCTTGTCTGATGAGGGAATAGAAAGAAATTCCTAAAGAAAGGAAACGAAGATTCCCTTTTTTAGTGATGAATCTGCTATTGTGGGAAAAGGTTGTTGTGGGAAAAAGGTTAAATCATACCGATACATAATTTCTATTTGAAAACATGTGTTTATAGATGGAGTATGAAGGAAATAGTGGTGGAATCCAGATGAAGTATGAAGAAGATTGTGGTAGAGTGGTAAATCACGTAGTTTTGGAAGGATTCCAAACGACATGGTTTTGAGGGGAGTGTGAGGAAGTTTTTTTACGAACTCAAAAAGGCCTTAAAACGACGTAATTTTAATAATAACATGAGCGAAAACGCAAATGATCTTGTCTTTGCTCATATGTTATCTCTATTTAACATTCAACGTTGCATTCGTTAGTGGCTTTAAACACAAATAATTCCGGATTTTAGGTTATGGGTCATGGACTATGGGTCATGAGTACCCACATGATGTCATGCATGACACAAAACATACTTTGGGTCATGAGTTATGGACTTTGGGTCATGGGCCATGGGTTTTATCCAAGTTGGTGTCATGCATGATGCAATGTACATGGGCCATGGGTCATAGGTCATGGGTTTTGATTTATGGATAGTCCAATTTACTTACATGTTTACTTAGTTAGACTTTAAGTATGTGTTTTTATAAAAGTGCAAGTAACAAGTATTACTTATAAGTTTTTTATAAAAATGATTTTGATTTTATATAAACTATTTGATTAGACATGTTTGATGGTTTATTTGTTTAGTGAAATGAGTTAAAAAAAAAACTATTGTCTCGAAAACTTACGTATTTTATTTATCACGTTAAAATGATTTTACGATTATTATCAACAAAATATAAAAAGATCGTAAGATATAAATAAACATTTGTATGGTTTATTTGTATTAACAGAACAAAAAAATTAGAATGCTAAGATAGTGTAAAGTGTTGTTCTGTACTGTGAAAACTATTTAAAAATGTAATAAACTTATTCATTTTTTTTAGTTGTATGTAGTTATTATTATTATTATTATTATTTTTTTGTTATTATATACCTCAAATTTATGAATTTCGACCTTGTGTGTTTTTAAACATGAAACATGACCATTTTACCTTTAATTTTTTTTAACCACTCTATTGACAGCGAAAAGTAAAATGATCATTCATTTTAAGTGATTTTCCTTTCTTTGTATTTACGGGGTGTATGATGTTGTCCATTTATCGTGTAGTGTTGAATATGAACATAATGACACTCTCATAGTAGCACATTTGTCTTAGACATGGCATATTTGAATCTTTAGGCATGTTTTTTTTTTTCTTCAGGAAATTACATAATAAACCATCAGTAAATCAGATTTTTTGTTTTATTTTTGAACTTCACCGGCTTTTTTTTTAGCATTTTCGCATTAGTGATCAAACTTTATCTCACAAACCTTATGCGACTATATGCTAATAATGCTATACTTAATCGAAAGTAAATAAAATGTTTAGCTTAAATTTGAAATCTATTTACATTCATTGCTCTATTTCGTAAGGTACATATATACTTAACTACTTATAGGAGTAGTTTTATACCGTAATGAAACTCATATCATTAACTTTTGCTATATACTCCACATGATTGACTTATATTCTTTCGATTTGTGTTCATTTAGCGATAAGTAGATAGGTTACCAATGATCATTTGAGGTATTCAAGTAAAATGATTATAATCACAAAAAATTCCCAGCAAAACACCGTGCAAACTTGTACGGGTTTAAAAACTAGTGTATAGAAACGACATATTTTTTTTCCGCGTTTCTTTTGGTTTTAATGGTCGTCATCCGCTATTCAGTATCGTTAATTATTATTTTATTATAATTTATTAATCAAGTAATGTTATATATTTTGTTGACAATTCACGAAAATATGCCGTTTAGTTATTTAAATGTCTATTTCAATTTTGAAAAACATATTTCGTTTGTTATAAAGAAATATAAACTTTTGAGAAATGAAAAGAAACAATCTAAAGTGCCCTAAAAACCCTAGGTAGGTAAGGAAAATGCCTTAAAAAATACCAAACCAGGAAGAAAGTTGGAATCTTATTCATACTTGAAAAAAGTTCAAATATATACCATTATTTTGATGCATATCAATGAACAAATTTCAGCCATTCATTTAGTTTGATATAATGATAGTGATTAAACTTAAGATTGAATGAGCTTAACCTTAATTCTCTCAATTATATAAAGCCTTTTTTTTCCTATTCTCCTCATTTTTTACACACACTTTGTGTGTGTTTTCTCTCAGCCTGCTCCCATCCCTTTCATCCAAAAACACTTTCTTTGAGTATCACCGTTCTGATCATCATCACCTCCCGATCATTATCATCTTTTTTATGGCTTATTTTGATTTGAATGAACCTTTTGTTTCAGAATTAATTTGATTGATATGGTTGCAGTTGATAATGTTGTTGAATCGATTGATAGTTATGTGGATATTGCACACAAAGTGTTTGATGAAATGTGTGAGTTAAAAATATATGAAATCTTGTTATCTGCTCTTGTAATTTTGCTTATTAATTAAGCTGTTAGTTAAATTTTTGTTTTTAACTGCATTGGAATACTGTTTTTATGTCTAATTGTTGTTTTGAATCTATTATGTTTCATATGTGCAGTATCACCAGTGATATTTGAATTGATGATAGTATAATTTTGTTGTTTTTATGTGCTTTTTGTTGATGATAATTGTGTTTAAGTTATTGATAAACTGTTCATTATAGTGTAATAATGCTTATTATTTAAGTTGTTACGCACAATTATTTAATGTGATTTTGCTTATTATTTAAGTTGTGATTGGATTTATGTTTTTCAGTTTGCTCTCTGTTGTATTACATGTGTTATTGTTAGTTTATGATAGTATATTCTTGTTTATTAGTTATGTTATTAGTTTATTTTTTTGATTGAATTGAATTGAATTGAATTGAAGCCCCAATTATGCTAATTCGGAATGTTAATCTGGGAGGTGGACTCTGCAACGGCACAAGCATTGTAACAATCGGGAAATTTACGTCAACTTTTAAATATCAACCCTTTAAACCGTGTAAATTTTAAACTTTACGTTTAATCGTTGAGTTATATTGTGCATAATAAGAACCACTTTTAGATATTTTAGATCACATTTCTACTAACACTTTAAAAAGGCTTATAAACATTTAAATTTACTACTTATTTTAGTTACATTAAAATTTAACTTTTACGGGTAACCGGGTAAGTTCACCCGCGTACGTCGTTAAACGTACATTTAATTTAAACCAACTATAGACTATACTTAGTTCACATATTTTATACATTTTAATTACCTTACAAGCATATTTTATATGTGACATTTTAGTTTTAAATAAATTGTGCACATTTTACGTTTTACACGTTTACGAGCTACGCTTTTAGTTTTAACAACGTTTAAACATCCTGATAAACTCGTGTCTTATCTAAAATACTAAATTTAGTTATTCTTACAATTTATAAAATTTTTTTATAAGTTTTGGATTTTTAAGTTACCCGGTATTATGTTCGTGTATTTGAGAAACTTCACGTTTTAAATTACCAGGACCAAACTACATATTATAACCCTTTAGATAAAACATCAAACCAACTCTTCCATTCCTTTCTTGATTTGTGGATCATGTTCTTGACTTTCTTTCTAATACATAATACATTTACTTTCATTCTATCAAACTTAAAACAAAAACCACGTTTAAATGTTTTATATTATACTAGACTAATATTTAATCTGCTCAAAATCATTTACGTGGTCATTTTTATTTAAATTCATTATTTTCAAATAACTAGCATTTTACGTGTTTTAAATTACGTTTTAAGCATTTTAACTTAAATCGCGTAAATCGGCATTATACAAAGTTAAGTCTACATAAAATATATGTTATATGACTTTTTCAATCACATTTTATAAGTTTACACTTTTTATTTTTCAAGTTTCACGTAAAACAATATTATTACGCGTTTTAATATTTACACGCATGCAATACTTACCCAATACCCGCACCACCTTTACTAATACCCTAAATACTTATACATTATCAAATTTATTCATTTATCTTCCTTTCTTTATAAAAATCAGCCAAACTCCTTTGAATGACACAAAATATCTTACAAGTTATTTATAAACTTTGCCTTAAAAGTCTTCTAATAATCTAATTAATACAAGACCAAAGAAAATCAAACCAAACCAACAACTTGGTCATTTACTCACGCCCCCTCATCACCCCTTACCCTCATTTAAGTAGTTGTCTAATTGTCTATAGATATTTATCAATACTTGCAATTTTTTTTTATATACCCTCTTTATTTCTCCCTACCTATTTTGGCAGCAACAACACACAAGAACAAGGATTTTCAAAGCTTGGTTAAGGGTTTTTCAAGATTAATTGGTTAAGGGTTAACATAAGCTAGGATTTGGAGTTCTTGGTTAAAGTTTTGGAGTTGTAACTTTGGGTTTTCTTAAGTTTCTTTGGGTCTTGTTCACTAATCTTTCACCACCTCATTGTAAACATCCATAAACGCATTTTATACTTATTTTTACATGTACTTTGCATCCATAATCAATTTATCACTATTTTATACTTGTAGTGTTGAGAAACTTTGAGATAATTTAGCTATATCCTCACAGCTTTTGTCCCAAAATTTTAGTCCCATAAGTCGACCATGAAATCATATCTAGACACTTATATACCTTGCCTATTTTTGTGGAACTATATACATATCTTAATTTGATCCCTACCTAATTTCGTGGTCATTGGAGTCGATTTGATATTTTTCAAAAATCGTACAAGGAAGTTACTCAAAACCGACAAAGAAATTTGTAACCTATGTAATTATGTACAAATACCTAACCTAGTTGCATTTCTGGCTTTTGAACTAGTTGAGACATTTGTAAAGAAATCTCATACCTTTCTAGGGACATTAAATTCGCGTTCTAACAATAAATAAAGAAGGAGAAAAGGCCCCGACACTATAGGCGTAGTTTCTTGAATTTGAAACAGTTTTGGTACCTTGTCACATTTTTTTTACTCTATCGGACGATTGGTAATGAAACAAGACTAGAGATCTATATTTTTGGAAACTAGACTCGAAAACGATGAATCTAGGATTTTGAAACAAGTGATTTCAATAGAAATCGAGAGAGAACCAAACTGTTTTAGACAAAAGTTTTATGAAATGTACAAACATCAGCTCACTCTTTTGATTTAATCGAAACCGACACTTGAAACTTATTTTCTCGAACCGAAACACCTTCGTTTAGAGACTTTGATAAGGAAGAATGGACTTAAACCAGATTAGAAACACGCTTTACAAGACGGGTTAAACATAACTAATATCACCTTAACTTTATAGGGTTTCTAAGTAACGAAAACGCGTTTTGAATATATTTCTTAAATGACCGACTTATGTAACATGTTAAAACCTCACTACAAGTATATAAAGGTACTAAACATCATAAAACTCATATGCATTTGGTACATGTTGCATCATTTCTAAAACAACTTATTAATTTAGATCGCGGTTAAGAATACTCGTCGTTGAACTCGCATTATTTATTTCCGCTACATTACTTACTCAAGGTGAGTTCATAGTCCCACTTTTACTCGTTCTTAACTATTTTTGGGGTGAGAATAAATGCTCGTATCACTTAGATACAATTTATTCATTTGCGGAAAAATTTACTGGAATATTTTACTCGTTTACTGAAATACTTTGCTTGTTTATTCGAAACAATCACTTGTTTATTGAAACATTTGAGATACTGAAACATTTGTTCCATTATGTGAACATATTACTCGTTGCTCATTACTTACCCAATTACTTTCACAAACACAAGTACAAAATACATTACATATTGCCTAAGTTACCACATTAGCCATAAGGTCCCACCCATATCATGAACCGTTAATTATTCATAAGCGCAAGTATTGTGAATAGATCTATTGGGTTGACACCCCCGTCTGAGTTGGTCACTCCAACCTGGTAAATGGACGCATACCATTTAGAACACATTGGGTGTTTGGCTAGACACATACATGGGCAATTATATATTTGTGCAAATCGCATACACATTACCTCGAGCTTCAGGGTCATGAGTTTAGGTCAATTGTAATACTTTTATATGACATTTTATTTGTTACAGGAGTCATACATGGAAATATTCAAGCCCACACTTAACATTTATTTACATCATTATCATGAATTGGTGTAAGAATCTATATGTTATGAGTCTTGTATGGGCGGGACTGGTAGCAGGATAGATTGATACGAATTTTGCCATAGGGATTTCCTTTCAATGCGTTTTTCTTCCAATATTATGATTTACATCATGAACTTTATTTGCGAAGACTTTTCAGGCAAATTATTACAATCAAGTGTTTCGGCTTTGACTTTTGTAATCTGACCCTTTATGTTTTTAGAAATACTTATCATCATGAATATATATGTGGACCTAATATGTTACAAGTCTTGTATGGGCGAGACTTGTAATAGGATTAGGTTGATATATACTTGTCATAAGGACTTACTTAAAAATATTTTCATCTTATTTACGTTAAACCTATGAACTCACCAAACTTTGTGTTGACACTTTTAGTATGTATTTCTTAAGTCCGTAAGGCGATAGCTTTGGTTTGGAGCATTTGGGTCGCATGACATGTTTTCAAGGCTTGATGCATTCACCTTTACCATTCGATAATATTTTGAAAATTTTTATGTACTTAAAACTTTGGTATCTCTTTTTGTAAATCTAATTTCATTTATCGAATGGTAACTTTTCAAAACGACTCATTTAGAGGTCGGTTTTTATGACTTGAACTTTGTACTATGAAGTAGCACCCCAGTGACATTATCTTCCACTACAAAATTTTGGGGGTGTTACAAGGACGATTGTAACACAACTATTGTCAAAGCTTGTAGAAGCGGAAATTATCACTGGCACCAGAATTGGAGGAAAAAGATTCATTCCAAGAATTCCATTAATTGCGAAAGACCCAAACTTTCCCTTTCTTTTCAAAAGGAAGCAGTTCCAAGTTAAGGTGTGTTACGCAATGACAATTAACAAAATCCAGGGCCAGTCTCTAAACAAAATCAGGATCTACCTTCCAGAACCGATATTTGGCAATGGGCAACTCTATGTTGCAGTGTCACGAGCTACAACACCTCATGGTCTAAAAATCCTTATTAAACAACACAGCGACCACCCGCCCAACACTACCAAGAATATAGTCTATAAGGATTTCTTAAATAGAGTCGCTGGAAGAGAGGTTTTTATACTATTAAAATAGATATACGAAAAACACTAAACATTATTGCTAGAATAAATCTTTAGTTTACTGCCTTATTAAATAACACCAACTATTTATAAATACCTTTATTTTCCAGTTTTTTTTATTTAATTATTATTGTTTTAAACTGCATTTGTTTTATTACACTATAACATGAAAACTAACCCTTTTATTTTAGCATTGTTGCAGGATGGCAGTAACTAATATCGAAGAACTAAAACCAGGAAATAGAAATAAAGTCATTGAGGTAAAAGTATATCGGTCATGGACAACTAGAGATCCTCCATACACAACAGGAAAAGGTTATCGGGCTATCTTATTAGACAGACAGGTAAATGACACAAAAAAACACACAATAACTCTTATATCTTTTTTCTGTAATAACCACGTAATATACATAGGGTGATGCCATACAAGCAAACATGGAAGCTAGCGACATTCACCAATTCAAAAGCATTCTTATACCCGGATAAACATATCGCATCGCAGACTTTGAATGTATTAACACAGATAACTGGCAACAAACCCTTGAAAACAAAACATCCTTTTCATTTGGCAGATTCACCAAATTTGATACTATACCATCTGAAGGATTTTCGAAACATTATTTCAACTTTGTATCCAACAATCAGTTACTTTACAGAGTTGTTGATCTACTCGACAAAACAAAAAAGCCATATACAGTCCTTACAGGTAACAATAAAGAATTTTTGAATTTTTCCTGGTATATATAAAAAAATAACTAATAAAATGTACCTTCAAATGTGTAGATTATATAGGTTGTTAGATAAAAGTAGGAGAAACCCAAATAAGCGGAAACACCAACAAAACCAATTTGTACGTCGCAAAGTGGAAATCAAAAACCTCAAGTAAGTATCTTCACAAAACCTAATAACAATTTATGTAAAATGCACATCGCATTGATATCATACATCTTTTTTTAAAACATAAACAGACACAATCTCATTGAGCTAACACTTTGGGATCAACTTGTCGAGAATTTCAACAAAGATGGTATCGAAACTCTCAAAAGACCATTCATAATAGTTGTTAGCCCCTGTCGAGTTTCAAGATACCGGGAGAGAGGTAATTTAGTAAAAATAGAGAGAAAATTACACATTACTTATAAAGAAAGACAAAACACATTTTACAATTAAAAATTTTGCATTTACAAAGTTACAGCTTTTCGCAACACCAGCAACATATTATTACATAAATCCTAAAATTCCAGAACTTGAGCAATACCGAGCAGAGTAAGATTTAAAATGCATCCATTTTCACATACAATTTATATACCAATTTATAAACATACATCAACACACATATGTAACAGGTACATAGAACTTTACGAGCAGAACCCACCATTAGACAACATGGACCTTTACAAGCTCCGAGTTAAAGGTAACAACATAATGAAAATAACAAACTTAAAATGCCTAGAGACTCTTATATAACCAATTCATATGTGCAGATACAATTTTAAAGCATTCGTAACAGGTAATAGCCAAATAACACACTTCATGTTCTTCACACCAAAGGCAGATGATGTTGTTGGCATTGATTGCAGTACTTTAGTCACATCACTTGAGAACCCTGACCCACACCAATTTCCTGAAAACTTACAGGTAATCATTAGTAAAAAAACACATATTTCAGTTTCACTTCACCCCTACTTGCAAAAAAGGGTCACCAGAGTTTGTTCTTAGTGAAATCATAGACAAGCTAGAACGAGTAAACCAGATAGAGGGACAATCTTCAGGTTAAAAAATTTAATTGTCGCTATACTTCATGTTCCCAAACTACATTATACCTAATATGTTAACCTTATAATTTATTGATTACAGGTGCAATTAACAACATCACCAAAGCCATACGCTGCTATTGAATATACCTCAACAACACATGATGCTGAAATAATGGAAAGTCCAGAAAAAGCTAAACCACTAGAGGAAAAATCATTAGGTCAGAAACTCTTATTTACTAATACAACTTATGCTAAAAAAATTGCAGCCAACCAAGTAAGTAAACACATAGTATTTAAAAAATGAATGAGACATACTAAATGCACAATAACAACAACTAATTCAATCCATTTATTGCAGGTTACTTCTACTATCCATGCTTTTGCTCTAATCCATCTTACAAACCAACTTATCTTTTGTTAATAAAAAACAACAACTATGTCATATGATGTAAATATGTAAGCACTACAACAATGAACCTTTATAACAATAGCTAATGTAAATATGTAGTTGCAATCGCAACACTCCTGCAAACCTAGACTTAGCACTCATGCGCTGTCCAAATACATATTTTGTAAAACGATCCTGGTTGTAATAACTTATGCTTCTATGCTATTTTCCAGTAGTTGTGTTACATCCATTCTTATATCAAAAAGTGTACATCAACAGTCACTTCTAATAATATTCTACAAAATGTTCTTCTATTGAAATTAAACATGTTCCATAATCTACTGAAGAAAGTAACATATAAAAAAGAGCACCAAATAGATAATAACAATAGTAACCACTCTTATTAATTATACCATCAGATTTTCATACAAAGAAGTTTCAAGAGCTTAAGAGACATAAAGTCTTCACACATCAACCCTACCATAAGATTTACCCAAACGATTTACACTTAAACTACTAAAGCTTCACATAACTAAACAAACCCTAACATAACCTAATTAACCATAAG
Source organism: Chrysanthemum seticuspe (assembly GCA_019973895.1). NCBI lineage: Eukaryota > Viridiplantae > Streptophyta > Magnoliopsida > Asterales > Asteraceae > Chrysanthemum > Chrysanthemum seticuspe. Next base: position 82,422,429 of record BPTQ01000008.1, on the reverse strand, counting down.
CATCATACTTAAATAGCAAAAGAAACACCCAAAAACCCAAAAGAAAGATGATAGATACCCAAGCCATAGACTACATTAAAATTCCATTTCTTGGAGCTTCATCATGAAGATGAACAAATTTTGGAGACAAACGTGCTTCTTTGTAACCATTATCATCAACCTTGTAGCTTCACTTGAGTCTTCCTATTGTAGCTTCCTTAAATCCATAACTCCTTCCTAAGAAGGAGTGGAAGCAAGAACACTCTCAAGCTCACTTATCAGTCTCCCGCGATAATTAACCCAGTCACTTATCTCAGCAACTTTCTCCCTAAGATCTGCTTCATCCCCAAACGTAGCTTCAACTTCCCTAGCATAGTGAACTAACAAAATATCTTTCATCAAATTAGAGTTAGCAGCAGCCCTTAAATGATCGCACAAGGGTAAATGTGCATCCAAGATTTTTAACTTTTTTTTAGATACAAGTAGATGGAATGAGAGAAAGAAAACAAAAGTGAATTATGAAACAACCGATAATGAAATATTTGTTTAGAGTAATGCAGAAACCATCATGATATATCTTCCCCCCCCCCCCCCCCCCCAACCCAACCCAAACAAATAAGTCCTATCAAAACGCTACTAAAATATCTAATTTACACCTAAACACAATTTATTAAATAAGAGCCTAACACATAAAAAAAAAGGCTAAAACACTTACAATTTTAAACATGAATCTTAAAATAAGATGATACACAAATAAAGTTGTACAAACATATTGCAACACAACATCTATACAAAAAAAAGTGTATATACGTGACACAGAAACTAAAAAATCAAAAACCAGCCACACATCAATGAACAAAAATAAGAAAGTGAACCAATTGGGATTGAAAACACACTAAAAAAACTACAACCAAATAAACTTTCAACGATAATCATATCAACATAATATCCCCAAACACAAACAAATATAATATATTTAAAACATATTACCAAAATATATACTAACCATTATACCTAAATATACATTATCACAATTATTATATGTATCGACACAACATCCCCGCAGCAACGCGCAGGCTATGCCACTCGTTTACCACTACACTGTAAATGGACAACATCAGACACCCTCAAATAAAGAAAGGAAAATCACTTAAGAAGAATGTAATAAATTTATCAATATTTTTAGTTGTGTGTAGCTATTTTTTTATATATATATATCTTAGACTTTTTCATTTCGAATTTTGTGGTATTTTTCATGTAAAATAACCATTTTACTTTTCGCTGTCAATAGAGTAGTTACAAAAAATTAAGGGTAAAATAGTCATTTTACATGCGTAAATACACACAAGGTCGTAATTCAAAATTCTAAGTTATATAATGCAAAAAAAAATAAAAATAAAATAAATGATTACACACAACTTGAAAAATGAATAGATTTACTTTATTTTTAAATAATTTTCCCAACACAAAACAACACTTTACACTATCTTAGCATTCTTATTTTTTTTCAATGATTAGCTTCAGTTGCTTCCTGTACTTCAAGAACATCATTTCAGCTTTACTTGTAATCTACTATAAAAGCTTCATTCTATTGTTTATACAATTAAGTATCTATTTGCGAAAATCGATAATATTATGGTTCTCTCCTATAAGAGCACTCGGTGTGGTAAAGCAGCACCTGAGTTAAACCTTAACATTCTTGCGTTAAAAGTGCGTTAACCACACAACCTGTGCACGTTAAGGGTGCGTTAACGAGCTGCGTTAAAGCCTTAACACCACGTTAATGCAACGTTTAAAAAAAAAACACACTTACTTCCCCTAAAACAGGCATAATAGCCGTTTGATTTAAAAAGAAAATTCACTTACACCCCCTCAAAATAAACGGCTAGTTTGCCTAAAAAAAATTCAAAACCATTTTTCCACCACTATAAATACCCAATTAACACACAATTGTTTTTTCACACTTCCACAACTCAATTTAATCTATCATATACTTCCATTTGCTAAAAAAATGTCGGGAGGCAACAACAACGATGATTCTTTCTTGAATCTCCTTGGTGGGTGGAATAACTCAAACGCGGATTCATCTTCAAACCCGAACGCTGGCTCATCATCACCCAACATCTCTTTTGCTAACCTACTCGGCTTGTCGAGCCAAGAACTTTACCTACAACATCAACGATTTTTATATTGGGAACAAAGCCAACAAAACGCACTAAAAACCAATTTCCAAAATCTACAATTCTCACAACATTCACAAACCGAAACACATGAGGTTCCCGAAACACCTACGTCTCCTCCAAAGCCCAAAAGTCGTGGTAAACGCAAGGCCAAAAAATCCAAAAACCCCGAACCAATCGATGAGGATGAAGAAATTCCCAACTTCGTCCCTACACGTTGGCAACCAAATGAGGAAAAAAATACATTCCATCTGTTATGTAGCCGCTACGGTGGATCCGCTTGTCAGGCGTGCACAAGATCGCGTTACATTTTGGCAACAGGTAAAAAATGAGTTCAATAGACTCAATTTTCAAAAAACCAACAAGGATATGATTCAAGAAAAGTGGAAAACGTTGAACCGTGATTACTCAAAGTTCAACGCGTATTACAAACGTTCGAAACGAGAAGAGAAAAGTGGGGAAAGTGAGATGGATATCCTCAAACGGGCGAATCAAATGTATCGTGACGAGCACAAAACTGCGCCGTTTAGCAACGAGGAGGCTTGGGAGGTTTTGCGTGGTCATAAGAAATGGGAAGCGCCGGATCCGCTTGATGAACACCCATGGGCAAAAAGCATACTTCGAAAAAAGCCAAATCCGAGAGCACGACAAGTACCGGGGGAGCGAGAACCGGAGGAACGAGCTCGTCAAGCCAATTCACAAAGACTATGAAAACCGAGTAGCGTATAAAACGAGAAACCATCCAAGCGGCGTATCGGGCGGCCCAAGTAAAAGAAGAAACGATAACTAGGTTGGAAGAGATGAAATTTTTGATGATTGACACTGACTGCAAGGATCCAAATGTTGTGGCTTGGATCAATGATGAAAAGGATTGAATCATCAAAAAATATTTCTTGCAACCTCGTCACAAGATTTAATTGTATTTTCGTCATTTTTTTTTCCGTATTGTAATATGTTTAAGAATTAATGCTATGTTTTTTAATAAATGAAGTTTTATTTTTAGTTTAGGGGTTGAATTTAAAAATATTTGAGTTAAAGTGAGTTAATGTTTAGTTATGATAATGAGTGTTTTTTTTTGAGTTAAGGTGAAAAAGTTAAAGCTGATGTGGCGCTGAGTTAAGGTTTCACTCGAGTTAAGACACCCTATACTCTAAGTACAATTGAGTTTCACTAAAAAGTACCTTGAGAAATTGTGAAATAAACGTGAGAATGCTTTAAGTCACTACAACAATCGGATGGACGGGCGAGGAGACTTTCGCCGGGGACACCGTGTCCCTGGCGAAATTTACTAAACGACAAAATAAAATCTGACGTGGCACATAAATACGCTAGAGAACATTCATCTGTACGACAATATTCATGTCCTCTGTCAAAGGTGAACAATCATACATTTCTTATTTATGTAAATATACAAATAATTGGGTTGTAATCTCTTATAATTTTCTTATTATGTAACAGCCCAGAAAAGATAATGGGTGCGGATATTTTATGTGGAAGGATGCATTTGACGAGTACTTAAGAACAATCTCTTCTCAAGGTTCTGGATCTGCACCAACAGAGTGCTCGAGCTGCCATGAAAAAATCTTAGGATAAACTTGCTAGAATCACAAAAACATGTGCTAGAGACAAGAGTAAGGTTGCTGGAGGCAAGACTTGAAATGGCAAGGATTCCTGACGACCACGCATGTCAGTCGGATGCATTACTTCGTCGTTACAAAATATCTGGTCAAAAGAAACGAAGACTTGAATTTTGAGCAGCTGAGTTGTATCTCCAGGTTATCCAACGCTTGGGATTTATTGATGAGACTTGACGAAACAGAGTAGATATATAGCTATGGGAAAAACAAAAATATTAAATTTATGATGAATTAATATGGTTCTTAATTCGTGTTTGTTAAATGTGATATTGTTTCTTCAGTTTCATTCTTTGAGCATATGTAATTTAGTATTGGAAAAGTGGTGTTTGAAAAATTCAACGGACACTTTCCGCGGGGACATGTCCCCGGCGAAAGTAAGTTTGATTTTTATCAAACTTTGACCGGATAGTCAAAATTCAACGTAAACTTTCTCCGGGGACTTGTCCCCGCCGAAAGTATATTTCACTTTTACCAAATTTGACCGAAGTCAAAAGCATGCTAATTGTTCACGGGAAAATTCCCGCCAAACCTTTTCCCAGGGACATGTCCCCGGTAAAACCTGCTATTTATAAAAAAATATACTTTATTGCAACTATTAATACATAACTAAAACCCCAATGCTTGGATAGTCTTTTCATTACATAAGAACCCTAAACTATTTTAAAATTAAAACGACATATCTTTAGTTCCATCGTCTGTCGTTACAAAATATCTGGTCAAAAGAAACGAAGACTTGAATTTTGAGCAGCTGAGTTGTATCTCCAGGTTATCCAACGCTTGGGATTTATTGATGAGACTTGACGAAACAGAGTAGATATATAGCTATGGGAAAAACAAAAATATTAAATTTATGATGAATTAATATGGTTCTTAATTCGTGTTTGTTAAATGTGATATTGTTTCTTCAGTTTCATTCTTTGAGCATATGTAATTTAGTATTGGAAAAGGGGTGTTTGGACACCATAATCTGGTTAACTAAGAACATGGTCAGCTTTACAAATCCAGCATGTGCTTTGATTTATAAAAATAATTGACATATACATACTACAAGAACAACAACAACTTTGATCAGCAGCAACAACAACAACTGTTAGGTCTTTATAACACAAGCATCAATATGTAAGAAAGAAAGATAAGATGATAGGTTGAACAAAGTAAAACAATACGCGTAATATTGAAAGAAAGGTTATGCGTGAGTATTGAGATAAAATGAACAACCAACCCTCAAGTGAGGGTTTACAAGGATTATTTATAGGGCAAGGAGCTAGGGCAACACTACTAGCATCCTTCCCTTCTTATGGGCTTGGGCCAAGGCTCATGCGCTTTCTTCATAAGCCTTGGCATGATAACTAACATAAAAGCCATAATTAAGCTAACTATTACATATTAATTACTAACACTTGAATTCTAGTTTAGGAGTGATTGCAACAATCTCCCCCTAAGTATTAGTGATTGATGGTATAAACGTTGAAGGTGCTGATGTAATAGTAGCTTTGACGTCTTCGGCTTTGACTTAGTAGCTTTGAAGGTGCCTTGATTCGAACAATCTCCCCAGTGTAGAGAAATTGTTTCCTTTGAAGTATTCTGCTTTGACGTCATCATTTTCTTTGTTCTTTGATCTTTGTTCTTTGTGATGGTAGTGATAGTATGTTGTGGTTGTCTGCATCAGGTCTGCTTCGCTGCTCCAGTGTCTCCACGTCTTTCTCCAACATGCTCACACGCTCTTTAACGTTGGATTTCAATACTAATGTAGTTCTCTTAGTCTTTAAACTTTGTAGATTCTTTGACTTTGACGAAGAATCATTCTGACGTTGTGTTGCCTTTTGAGAGAACTTCAATTGATGTTGGTATGAGCATGAGGAGAATCTGCACGATCTTTTCTACCCGCAAGCATCCATAAGAAGAAAACATAAAACATGGGTTAGAAATAAACCAACGCTTACAAGTTTGAACTTTGAGAGTGTTAACAGCATAGTGTGAAAACACAACTCTAATTCTCACAAAGGCTGTTCCTGAACTGGAGTCCTACAAGTGAGATAACACGATGTACCGAAATACATCTATAGTTCAGATGAGCCGCTGAGGTACGCCGAAGCATCACCTCACGACTGTAGACCGTTTGAGACACACTAAGAGTAATCCACGGGGAGTTACCGAAGTGACCTGCTGTCAGGGCTGTTTGATGTTGACCCTGGCAGGAGTTTCCATTCAATCACTGAGGATCACATGTGTGAACCTCTCATAAATGTGCTCGACAGATTGCTAAGATCTGTGAAGGACACGATAATGTATCACTTGTGTTCTTATTGTTGAACGACAAGCGATGAATTGTCAAGTGTACCTAAGAGATCTTTTGATGAATCTCGTGGCTCTAGACTCAATAGTGCACTTTGGTTTTCCTGAGCGGAGACTAGAGAGAGGGTCTCCTTCTTCAATATCAGTAATCTCTAAGAGAAAGCCAATAGTTTACGTAGGGTTCCCTGTGAGACTGAAACAAGCTTCTGTTGAGAGAAACTTGAGTGGCTAAGAAGGTTTAGTGCATGCGTCACTGGGTCCATGACGACTTTAATCTTCAATACAGGCTTCATCAAGTGACAACCAGTAGCATATGAATTGAACCCGGTGTCTGCCTTAAGTTGAATAATTTGGAGGGCTATTTCTTTTCACCCTTTTCTTTACTTTTCTTTTTAATTCTTCAACTCCTTCTTTCTACGATTCTCATTTTCTCCTTTTTATAATCATACCTAAGGACTTCTAATTCTAACTATTGGTGGTGTCCTTGGGTAGATCCCTCCGGCTCTGGCGGATCATAGGACGATTATTCCTAACCTTAGTCACCTTATAACTCCATGACTAACCTATGTTTCCATAAAACCATTTTTATGAAAAATCTCTCAACGTGGTTATGAGTAAAAACATTTAATACAACTATTAAGAGTTTAAGACTTTGCATAAATACTCTCCCTCCACACGTGCTTAAGTATTTTTACAGAAATCTGCACGGTGATAGAAGAACGCGTACTTTTGAATTGATCAACTCAAGATAGACAATCCCCCGCGGAACACGGTTACATTGCATAGTTAAAGAGTTACATTGTCAGCTTTTAGGTGACAACTAGCTCTAATAACTACCTTGAAGGTGTGGACAAACCTTGAAAGGTTGTCAAACCCGTCAAAGTTCATGTCTACCAAGAGTTTCTCGAAATATACGATCTACTCGGATAAGTCTTGGAAGACAAATATTTTCGATGTATGAATGTTCAGATTTCATCAATTAATGGGTTGAAGTCTTATCACACGAAGATTCAATAGCAATTCACAACATATTTCTTATCACATAATTTTTCTCCCCCTCAAAAAGGGCATATAAATGTTATTTTTGACGAAATTTTGATATCAAATATGTTTATTTCGAGTTTTGCGGGAAGATTACCATGAAGAACAATTTATGAACAAAGTTATTAATCAAATACTCCCCCTCAACAAGTAATATTAACTTTTGAGGTTTTGAAAAACATAAGGGGAAGTACTTGTTCTTTTGAGCAAAACTTTGAAAAGTGAAAGTTTTGATAAGTTTTACTCAAAAGTAAGAAGCTTTCGCTCCTTTTATAAGGATTGTGGCATTGAAGCATACCACAGGGTCCTTTCATTACAAGAACGGGTTGTACACTATTATGTGTGCACAAGCCATTGTCATTAAAAAATCACACATCCAAATGTTAAGATAATGAACCAAATCAAGGGTTACCAGGAGAATCCGGAAGACCAGCAATAAATCCAGGAATGCGTTCGGGTCGTTGATAGCCTATGAGAGATATGCTGGGACGACCGCCTACGAAACTCTCCAAAGTTCTGAACTGATCCCTTCTGAACAACCTTTCATCAATCCGCCTGATGATCCTCTTCACATCCCGTCTCTCCTTAGAATTCCATCTCTTTGGTGACCCAATGCCTTGTTGTATCGCCTTTAACTGATAAGCTAACCCATCCCTGACATTCTTCAGTGTATGATCTCCAAACTTATGAAGCTCGTTACATGCCATTAAGCAATTTCGGTGTAGTTCACTACGGTAGACTACTCCAAATGGTCTACTGATTAGGGTGTACTGAGGAAGGTGGTTTATGTCGGGAAGGTCAAGCTGTGGTTTTGTGAGGTTAACACGTGTCTGATACAATTCTACGGAAAGCTGAATGTCTTCTACACGTTCTTGGATGACAATGCTTATGATGTAGATGAGTAAGGACTTGATGTATTCACGTTGGATAATTGTGGAGAAGTGTCGCATTCGTCCTTGCACCTTAGCGAGATACATATCTTCAATGTCATTCAGCGATAGTTTCAAAAAATCCGCTTCACAGAATTCATAGTCCTCTTCGTCTTGTCTTTTTACCACAATGTTTTTGAGAAATGTGTAGTCCCATTTAGACGCAAGAGAGACATGCCTAATAGCAACGATCTGTTTATCACTATACACTTCGTATTTTGACTTTTGAACCTGGCAGCTTTTGTAGTAGATTCTTCGGCATTCCGGCCAATGGTGAATCCCATACATTGCATCAAGGTCATACTTTTCCACGCTGTTGGCAAACATGTGAGTAGCATTTTCTTCGATGGCTATGCAGTTGGAGTAAATTGCTGTCGGGAACGGAAGTGTAAGTGACGTAGCGTATTTATTTGACACATCGCTACCGTGTAGAAGAAATTCCAGGTCATTGTTAAAGAAATAACGGAATGGAATCTTGGGTTGATCTGGTTGGCCAATTGTAGGTAGAGGTCTTGTCCAGTCTGTGTAGTATGGAGCTTTGTCTTTTCGTGTGAAGTCAATGTTAGCTTTAGGGTTGAGCCAATCGATGTTGTTAGACATGGCTCGTGCTATGTTTTCAAGATGGTATTCAACTTCAATAGCACTTTCAGAGATGTCTTTGAGTAGTTGAAAAGCTTCATTCTTGATGCGTCTCAACTCTGCTTTAGTCATCTTCTTCACCCGAAACTTTTCTTGAAGTAACTTAGCATGCTCCAATGTTCGACCATCTACCATTTCTTGACCTTCAGGTAGTGAAGGAGTAGCATCAACAAGTGTAGAAAACCAGTCGTATTCAGCGGTGTCATCTTCGTCTAGCCATGAGACAACATCGGTCTTAGTCTTCTTCTTCTTCTTTGGCTTAGATGAGGACCTGGTTTCATTGTTGTGGCGGGAGAGGTGGGTTGTTGTTGGGGCTCATCGACCTCTTCATCGTCACCACCAGTGTATTCGAAATGATCACCGGTTTTCCCTGTGGAGGGTGGTAACTCAGAGTCCTGAGGTTTATCAGCAGAAGAGCGTGGAGGAGATCGTCTTTGTGTTGGAGTCCTTTGGGTTGGAGGTGGCATAGAGGAGGGTTCACCAGACTTCTTTGGACGTTTAGGATCCTTATCCTTATCCTTATCCTTATCGTCATTGTTTCTTGGATGCTTAGGCCTTTCAGCTTCTACTCTGCATGCTGTTTTGAGTTGGTATTCCAGCAATGCTTCAAACAGTTTACCTTCATCAGAAGTAAATGTTGCAGATCGTTTTGACATTTTCTTTACCAGCCTGGAAACCAATTCAGCATCGGAGAACACTATAGGATCAATTGGGTTGATTGTTACGGTTAGAGGTGTTGATCTTATAGTTTGCTTGGCCAATTGCATGAGATTCGGATAGAGTTGTCTGTTGAACATCTCTCTTGTCACGCCAGGAATAGTGTCGAGAAGGAATTTGTGAGTATATCCCTTAATCATCTCGTTCATTTCCCCTTGGACATCACGTTGCATAAACTTCTGGATATACTCCCTTTCACTTGACATCTTGTCTATCTCGTCATGTAGAAGATTGGTACTGTTAGCGAGCTGATTCAGCTTTTTGTTGAGCACGTCTTTCTTCCTGACTTTATTGACAGCTTGGACAATCTTTGTCTTAGCCCGGGATATCCAAGAGTCTGTTGGTTTCTTCACTGACTTGGATGTGGATCTGGTTGTGCCTTTGGATGGTGGAGGTGAAGAGTGAGAAGACGAGTCTGATGATGATGAGACATGAGGAGACTCAGGGTCTTTTGGCGGCTCAGAAGTTAGTTCCTTGGAACATGATGGGCTGTCTAGAAGAAAATCATCATAATCAACTTTGTCATCTTGTCCAGACTTAGCCATTTCTTCAGCCTTAATCCTGGCTTCTTCATCTGCTTGAGCTTGAGCTTCATTATCTGATTTTTCTTACCTGCAACCTCAGCATCTTCATCAAAAATTTTCTCAGACTTCTCCATATCTGGTTCCTCAATTTCATAGTTGATATAATCCTCGAGTTTCCTTTGTTGTTGTTCGTGGGTGGTGGTACCAGTTCCCTTATCGGGTTGATTAACCGCATCGGAAACTGGTGTAGATTGTGCACCACCACTTGACCCTCCGGGGCCACGAGTTTGTTGCAGTTCGAACTCTTTGGCAAGATGTTTGAGTCTGAGGTTCTTCAACTTCTTCTGATAGTCTCTTTCTTCGTCTAGTGGTTCTTCTTCCGAGCTTTCCTTTTCTTGCTCAAGCACTGGAGTTTTCCCTTTACCTTTATCAGCTTTTGGACTGGGAGGTTTTGCTACTGTTTGAGTGTCATCGTTTGGAGTTTCAGAGTAGATGACCTCTTTGTCTGATTCAGTATCCTCAGAGCTTTCATCCATTAGCTTTTGTTGTGGTTCAGGCTTGGGAATAGGAATGGCTTCCTTAGAGGGATTTTTCCTTTTGAGAACATGAGTCCTATTGGGAAACTTTCTCGTACTCTCAATGCTTGTAACACTTCATGCACTTCCTCTCCTGGTTTTCCTAGTAGGTGTACCAGCGGACTTTTCATCAAGGAAACCTACTTTGCCTTCTTCAACTGCTACCAGATATCGTTTGTACGAATACAATTGTTTGATATCATCAGTAAGAAGATGATCTGGCAATACTGCACCTTGTTTCTTCGTTGTAGAGTCTTTAAATCTGACAGTGAGTATGGGCTCATACAACTCAGAGTGTTGTTTGGGGTCATCGAGTATCAAGGGAATATCAGGATTATACCCTAGAGGTCTTTGGATCAACAGTTTGGTATATATGATATACGGGATTTTGGTGCCAAGCTTTTTAAGGAAAGTCATCATATCGTCCCATATCAGAGCTTCAACTTCTATGTCTTTCTTGTTGACCAAAGCCCAAAATATTTGTAGTTCCATGAGCTTGGGATGCTCATGACCACTATCACGTCCAGAAACGGATTTTTCAATCATAATGTAGAGGGTTCTCCATGGCTGGGGAATGTTCTTGAGATCCACAGATGAGTGCTTTGTGATCACCCCGGTAGCTTCATCATAACCGATGTCGACCATGAACTGGAGAACGACCTCTTCAGTTGGAGTGGCATTATATTCAGTAGGTTCGATGACAGGAAGGAGAAGAATAGTCCTCAAATCTGCTGGTGTGATGATGACTTGTTTGTTGTTAAGCGTCACTGTCACAACATTTTGACTTTTGACCTTTTGCATTGTATGCCAGAATTGGTGAATGTAGATCTCTGGTACAGTAGCAGAGTTAGTGAGCACGTTCTGATAGGGGTGAGTCTTCAGAATATCCACTGCAATCTGACATGCACATCCTTGACTCTTCCCACAAAGTTGCAAACTCCACCTGGATACTTAGGGTCTCTCCTAATATTAAGTCGCTCATTCATAATGTCATTATAAACAGCAGATGACATCACATTAATGGGAGATTCCGTATCAATGTAAGCGTGGTCGACACTCTTATATCC